>JANJGK010001815.1:0-107500 GCA_039081455.1 Macrobrachium rosenbergii
AAACTGGATGGTATCTAATGGAGTTTTTATTCAAAAAGTTACAAGCTTTCTTGGACAAACAGTCCACATTATCAAGTATCCGTACGGATACTTGATAATGTGGACTGTTTGTCCAAGAAAGCTTGTAACTTTTTGAATAAAAACTCCATTAGATACCATCCAGTTTGAATGAGGTCCTTTTAGTAATACTACTAATGCACAGAACAATTGTGTATGTGATAAAGTTAATATATATATATATATATATATATATATATATATATATATATATATATATATATATATATATATATATGTATATATATATATATATATATATATATATATATATATATATATATATATATATATATGTATGTATATATATATATATATATATATATATATATATATATATATATATATATATATATATATATATATATATATATATATATATATATATACATATCAACGTAAACAACGATGGCAACGATAGGTTCAAGCATACAGTATGTACCTGAACTGGCCTGATAAAAGTATACATTAGCTGAAACAGTATATCCTTCTCTTTAAATGATTTTTTTTAGCTCAGCTTCACCTTATCTTATCGTCAGTAAGCTGGAATCTACTCAGGGATGTAGGATATGCTTCTTTGCTTCTTTTTTTTTCAGATTTAAGGCTTAGTATATAATAATGTACCCTAAAAAGGGTGCGCGTTTGTGCGTGCGTGTAAGCATAATTTTTCGTCTGAAAATTCCTGTCAGTTGTTTTTAGAGACAAGTGCTGCTATGACACATCATCTTGAACTACCAAGCAACTGAGATTATCATTATGCAAACCATTGCTTACTTACAGTTTTAATTTCTGACCTTTTGCCTACTTTTAAAAAAGCTTCGGTTAGAGACTGCTTCTTGGAGGGGTCGGTCTGTTTTTGTATGAAGGCATATCTGGTAATGATGATAATGGGGTCGTTGTTTATTCTTGCTTGAGAGTAAGCCGGCTATATGTCAGAAGGCTCTCGCTCCTCAAGTACCCCGTAAATGGAAAGTAAAGCCGTGGAAAAGATGAGAAAATTTCTCTTAGGAAGAGGAAAAAGGACAAAGGAAATTTAAACAATTTCAACCTGATAATTCTCAACAACAACAAAAAAGTTTATAAAAACAATCCTTGTCAGAGTCATATAGTTTATACAATTACCGACGATATTCACACATCCAACTATTTTTGATTGTTAGGAGATTATAATATAAATGGCCCCAGCAAATTGATAATCCCGTTTGCTTGACACTGTAACTTCCGGAAAAGGTAATAAGGGAATAGTTAATAATAGACTGATGTTGATGCCAATTGCGAAAGCATACACGTTGTGATGCTTCCGCTTATTTGCCTGTGTGAACTGAGCTTCATGTTCATTTCACGATAATTAGAATGAATACATTTATAGCTCTTAATTCTCAGTTAATGCATCTGAATTCCCAATCAATTAGTTTTTGATGACAACGCAAATGGAACTTTAATTTTCAGCTCAACTAGTGATCATTATTTGTTAGCTGATTAATACTAGATTAATTTTCAGAAAGCATTAGGCATCCACATTTTTTCGTGTATGCATGCGCGTTTATGGTACCTTTTTTTATAACGAAAAATAATAAGTTACATTTTTATTCAAGACTATGTCAAACATGATACATGTTGCTTTTTACCTCAGGTAAATTTGCGTTTCCTTCCAATAATATCAAGTGATTATATTTTAAGTAAAATTTTTATGCCTCTTATGAATCCTCGGCAGGATTCAAATCTTGTCAGTGACAAAGCATCTATCAGTTATAATTCCCCTTGGGTGTAAGTCATTGAAAGTTACTCCCAGGGTGTAACGAATGTAACGAACTGAATAATAAACGATAATTGGTACACACACGCACACTCACACGCACACACCCATATATATGTATATATAATTTATTTATTTATTTACTTATCTATTTATTTATTTATTTGTACGCTGAAAGTGGTAATTTTGCGTGCATGTTTATTTATATTTGCTGACGACGAATGCTCAGTCCCCAATACATGTTTGAATAGGATATCGCAATTTGTGGAAATCCATTTCACACTGACTGATTTCATCATTCACAGTTGGTCCTAAATTTCATGTTCACCCAAATATTCTGTAAAGACCATATCCTGAAAATGCGGTAATCGTAAGAGAAAACGTTGCAAAATTACTCGCTTCTTCACCTCTGTGGGGCTAAAGCTCTCTCTCTCTCTCTCTCTCTCTCTCTCTCTCTCTCTCTCTCTCTCTCTCTCTCTCTCTCTCTCTCTCTCTCTATATATATATATATATATATATATATATATATATATATATACATAAACTAGCTGACCAACCAGGTCTTGCCCAGGAAAACTCTGAATGACAGACTACTTCCACAACGAGGGGAAAAGAAAAAGGGGATGGTGAGGAGGAGGGAAGAGGGAAGAGGGAAGGGGGAAGGGGGAAGGTGTAGGGAAGGGGGAAGGGAATGGGGGAGGGGTTTGTGTTAACGGTCCGACTGACAGTTCTATTTTTTACATGCGAACGTTCGCCCTTCAAACAGTTGTGGGTGAACTGACAGGTATTACAATGGTGAATGTCCCTTTTATCTAGGTATTCTGTGGTGACTGTCCCTTTTATCCAGGTATCACTGAGGTGTCTGACACCTTTAACCAGGTATTACTGTACTGTCTGTCACCTTTAACCAGATGTTACTGTACTGTCTGTCCATTTTATCAAGGAATTACTGTGGTAACTCTCCCTTTTATCCAGAAATCATTATGCTGTCTGTCCCCTTTAACCAGGCATTACTGTACTGACTGTCACTTTAATCCAGATATTACTGTGCTGTCTGTACCTTTTATCCTTGTATTACTGTGGTGACTGTCCCTTTCTTCCAGGTATTCATGTCGTGACTGTTCCTTTTATCCAGTTATTACTGTGGCAATTGTCCCTTCCCTTTTTTGTCTTGCTTTTACTGTGGTGACTGTCCCTTTTATACAGGTATTACTGTGCTGTCTGACAACTTTAACTAGGAATAACTGTGCTGTCTGTCCCTTTTATCCAGGTGTTAATGTGGTGATTGTTCCTTTTATCCAGGTATTACTGTGGTGATTGTCCCTTTTATTTCAGTTTTACTGTTGTGACTGTCCCTTTATCAGGTATTACTGTACTGTCTGTCACCTTTAACGAGGCATAACTGTGCTCTCTGTCACTTTTTATCCAGGTATTATTGTGGTGACTGTCCCTTTTATCCAGTTGTTACTTTAAATGCTTGTCCCTTTTAATCAGGTATTACTGTACTGTCTGTTCATTTTATCCAGGTATTACTATGGTGACTATCCCTTTTTATCCAGATATTACTGTATTGACTGTCCCTTTTATCCAGGTAATACTGTGTTGACTGTCCCTTTTATCAAAGTACTACTGTGCTGTATGTCCCCTTTAACCAGGTATTACTGTGCTGTCTGTCACTTTTATCCAGATATTACTATGCTTTCTGTAACTTTTATCCTTGTATTATTGTGGTGACTGTCCCTTTTATCCAGGTATTCATGTGGTGACTGTTCCTTTTATACACTTATTACTGTGGTGATTGTCCCTTTTTTGTCTTGCTTTTACTATGGTGACTGTCCCTTTTATAAAGGTATTATCGTGCTGTCTGACAACTTTAATTAGGCATAACTATGCTGTCTGTCCCTGTTATCCAGGTGTTAACGTGGTGATTGTTCCTTTTATTCAGGGATTACTGTGGTGATTCTCCCTTTTATTTCAGTTTAATGTGGTGACTGTCCCTTTATCAGGTATTACTGTACTTTTTGTCACCTTTAACCAGGCATAACTGTGCTCTCTGTCCCTTTTTATCCAGGTATTACTGTGGTGACTGTCCCTTTTATCCACTTATAACTATAAATGCTTCTCCCCTTTAATCAGGTATTACTGTACTGTCTGTCCATTTTATCCAGGTATTACTATGTTGACTGTCCCTTTTTATCCAGATATTACTGTAGTGACTGTCCTTTATATCCAGGTATTACTCTGTTGACTGTCCCCTTTATCAAAGTACTACTGTGCTGTCTGTGACCTTTAACCAGGTATTACTGTACTGACTACCCCTTTTATCCAGGTATTACTGTGCTGTCTGTCCCTTTCTGCCGGGTATTACTGTGGTGACTGCAAAACATTTTCTATACTTGTATGGCCTCGAATACATGAAATGAGGCATGATAAACCTCTAGAATTTATCACCACATAAGTTACAAAGGGAAGGGGAACGTGGATGGGGTACGGGAAGGGGGCGTGGGTATGGATTTGAAACCTTCCCTATTATCTAATTTCGGTCAAATAAATGCCATGTCTAGATCGGTCAAGTGGTTCGGATTTCTATAGGGGACTAATATACAAACATACAAACATTCACACACATACACACACACACGCACAAATATATATATATATATATATATATATATATATATATATATATATATATATATATATATATATATATATATATATATATATGCAGTTATACATTATCTGCGTACAAATAGTTCTAATCACAGAATACTTGATTTGCAGAGCGTAAATGATCAATTTCTACTTCACAGACCATTTTTTAGTAGTGATCTTGATATGTGGATTTTATGTTTGTCAATCCCATGTGTACTCGAAGCTTGAGCTTTCATTACCATCTTTAAAGAAATGCTTATTGAAACCAGTCAACAATATTTGAAAGTAATATGAGAGTTTAGTGCTTGGCTATTTGTTATAAATCCACAAATATAAGAATTTAGGCTTTTTTATTTGTAGAAAATCATCAAATATTGCTAAGAGAATACTTACTTGCTTTGCCTTGGAAGATAATTTGATTTACTAAGACGACATATACATGCCGTGCTTATGCAATCTGTCCAAATAGGAAGGTAAAATTCAACACTCAATAATTTCAGATGAAGAAGCGACTTGATGAGAGGCAATTCCACTCAAGAGAAGCAGAATATATTTAAGAAAACTTTGTTCCTTCCCTTTGACGCCTGAATTGATGTAAGTGACGGCAAAAAGGAAGAACGATGGCTCCTCATCAAGAACGGAGAATTTCTTTTCCTGTCTCTGGGTTAACTTGAATGCTTGGAAAAAGAAGACGGGACAGAAGCGGAGCAGAAAGGGTCTGACTGTGAATAGGATGGAGGAGAGAGCAATTGCTCGTTCGAACATGAAACAAATTCATCCCTTGCTCGTCACTTTTACTCAGGCTGAGCTATGTAGCAAAATACTTCACTGCTTGTTTAGAGGGAAAAAATCCTAAATATATGTTTTATGGGGCATTAAAGTTTCTGAATATATGCGCCGATGCATGAGCTCAAACTGTCGTTCAAAGAGGCATGGCATAGGAGAGAGAGAGAGAGAGAGAGAGAGAGAGAGAGAGAGAGAGAGAGAGAGAGAGAGAGAGAGAGATTAAAGTACAATTATGGGAAAAGCTATACAAACTTCTCTAATGAAACGCAGTTCCATTCTCGGACGCTCATCCTATGCATGTTAGCTAACGTAGGTGGATTTGTAGAGGATGGTAAATATACAATCATCTTCTGCAGAAGAATACTCTGAACGAGCAAATAACGACCAAACCTAAATAGGGATCACTTTGAAAACCATTTGTATGAGAAGACAGATACTCATGAATAGATTTGCTCTGCAGAGTTTGGTGTCGCATTTCACTTTCAGCATATATTTTACAAATATTCCATTCACACAGGTTCTCAGATCTAATATCTTGGTAATCACAAATCATATTTGATTTGTTAAATTACTTGAATTCATTGTAACTATTCTGCTTCAAAAAGTGAATATATTACAAAACTAAGGGCTGCACCCAAATACAAACGAAAAGAAATGTCAATTATTGTTTGTTAATTTAAAGGTAATGATTTCTTTTACTTTTATTTATTTTAAAATATCATTATAAGAAACGGCAATTAAGTTTTCTATAGTTTTTTACGTAATTACTTATTCTTTCATTTTATTTTTTTATGTATTTCACTTGAATTGTGGTATATACAATAATCGAGGAAAACGAAATAATAATAATAATAATAATAATAATAATAATAATAATAATAATAATAATAATAATAATAATAATAATAATAATAATAAAAAGGTTATTTATTTTTATCTGAGGTTCCAACTAAAATGATGGGGGCTGTCAGTTTCTCTGCGTTCGACAGCTGATTACTCGTTAAAAATGCAGTTTTAAGCAAGTAGGTTCGATTATCCAGTACTTCACGCTGCGAGAGAACGAACATAGATCTAAGTTTACGTTGCTATAAAAATGACAAATATTAGTTTTCGAACTAAGAAAACAATTGTCATATTGTTCGTTTGTATTTCATTCCCGTTAACGCATCTGCTGTGCGCTTAGACCACCCATTTTAATATGTGGTATATAAACCTATTTCATTTCAATATTTTTTCACCCGTACTCTTTTTTGCAGTTTTAAGATTACTTGCAAGGGAATGAAAATTTTTAAGAATTTTTCTTGGATATCTATACATTTATATTCATTTCCTTAGGATCTCATCAAGGGAAATTCACTATACAACAACAATAGCAACAACAACAACAACAACAACAATAATAATAATAATAATAATAATAATAATAATAATAATAATAATAATAATAATAATAATAATAATGACAACATTTAGTAAAATATGAAATTCTCTGGTCAGTTTTCAGCTTGGTTCATTGAAAGTTAGAAGAAGCTTTTTATGATATGTAAATGTCTACGACAATTTACCTGTAGCACACTAGAAAAGCCCAATGCAGTTCATGATATTCTTTGTCCTTTACAGATAAGATATCCACATTTATAATTGATATATATGTTTTGCTAGTTTAGCTGGGATATAAACTGATAAAATTCTCAAAGATGTGAGATACGGTTTTTCATGGAAGTTATGGCCAGAAGGTATGCAACAATGAACTGTATACAGTGGAATTTATAATTTAGAATTTTAAAGTTCTGTAGCTTCAAAAGATAATCCTTAAGCCTGGGTGAACCTTTTTCTTGAGTCACTGAGTCTTTTCTTTTTAACAATACGGTGTCCCTATGATGTAATATAATAAAATTAATTAAGATGTGTAACTAATTCAGCGTTCGGCAGTGAAAAATCAATAAACTGTGACATCTACGATAACCAACATTGTCGATTAAGGTCCCTCCGCAAACAAATGTACACATGAAATGAATCATGACCATTGAGTGTTTTCATGCTAATATTATAACTAGTCCCCTTTCCAATAAATAAATGCACTACGACGCATAGCATAAGCATACTTTCGTAGGGACTACATTTAGCAAGTTACTCAATTTCAGTTGTAAGATCTTCTAATAGTAAGTAGTAGTTTGGTAGTCAAATAAACGTGCTTTGATATTTATAGAGGAAGAGGATCTTTAGTGAATAATGGAGGTGATGATGGATGTTTTATTATAGACTATGCTTTTGAAGCTCTTCAGTTTTACTTGCATGTCTTTGCATTGGGTATAAACATACATGTTAATAGTAACTAAGTCTTATAATTCAGTTTGCATTTGTATATACTTTATTATTTGTCAAAGTCTGGATCCCCATAAATTCAATTTTTTTTTTATGATTACGTGTTCTAGATTCATGATTAAGAATTATCCTTTGATAAACTACTAATTTTCAGTCGAAGTAATGGTATAAATGTTGTAATGAATGGTGTCATGATAGAAATAATTACCATTTACTCCTTTCTTTAGAATGTAAGAAGACAACAAATAATAGAATATGGTTTTTTTAGCATACTTAAATTAGACGTGAAAAATACTATTATGTAAAAATATTATGGTATCACCTTTAACTTAGGAGATATAGAGTACTGAGTATATCATAATGCAAATATATCACTGGATAAACCATAAAATACAGAATTATCAATGACATATTTTTAGGATTATTAGAATGGTATGAAAAAAAGGTTCCGTAAAAGAAGGATGCATTTTAACTTTCATATATTATTAAGAAGCTTTGGGAGTTGATATTACTTCATTGCAGATATTTAGATAATATCTTCATGATCGATGAAGATTAATGTTTATGTCATGACGTCTGAACCTTGTGCAAAGTACCCGCCTCTAGTCAATATTTACTCATTTCTTCCCCACTAATATATTCATAAGCCTTCCAACTGACGCATTCGCTTCTTGTTGAGACATAGGGCTGCCAGTATCAGAACAAGTGCTGAGTTGACATCATAAGAATTTCAAGATTAACCGGGAAGAGAGATACACGCTAGTGAACTATACATGAGTCATTGTATGACGGTACTTTGAAACAACAAGAAAATGATCTACGTCTTCAGAAATTCTATTATGGTGATTCTGTACATTATGAAACTAATGGGAGGTTTCCCATACGTGATAAAGATAAGAAGATACGCTCCGTTATGCCATTTGTTCGAAAAGAAGGTCGTCAGTAAGGATTCGCAAGATGAGGAGTATGTCATCACCGTCCGCAAAAGTGTTTTGGGGACGATCTGGTCCTTCTCACTAACGACAATGATAATCATTTGCTGCTGCTTGAATCTTTATCATTTTGATTATGGCCAAATCAATACTACTAGCATACTTATGTCACTGATGAACACAACTGTGGTTGTAAGTGTGGTGTCATTACAAGTGAACTTTGTTGTGAGAAGTGGCAGTCTGGCTCAGCTGGTTAACAAAATGACGGACGACATTGGGCAAATGAAAGGCTTCAGACACTTCTTTCAGATGTATTTGGTTTTATTAAGTGACTTTGTGTCAACTATATGGCTGTGTTGTACTTTGTTCATCAAAATATCAAGAGGAAGCCTCAGCCAAAAGATTTACGGCTTCTCAACGATCCCATTAATTTTCTTATATAGCATTACCGGATCGGTGGTAACGTATGGAGTGATTTACCCTATTGCGAAAACTTTGTCTTATAAACTAGATAAAAAAATGAAGAAATTTGAAACCCTCATTGATGACCAGATCCCACAAAAGATTGAGAAATTTCGTGACGAGTCGATATTTATTCCTGGGAGTAACGGAGTCTGGAAGAGAGAAAACATGTTCCATAAGGTCACAATCACCAATGAAATTTTCTGTGAATCCTTCAATAGCAAGTTACCACATTTTAGAGTAAGGAATTTAATAGGAAGACCTGAAGATTTGAGTGCTACCTTGGATAGTGAATGCAAGACTCTATCGGTCTTTTTACGAGAAATGGATGACATCATAGAAACACTGATGTTATATGAAGGGATATCTGTTTTAATCGTGCTGCTAGTTTTCATCATCGCCAGCATAATTTTCATCTACAAATCCATGGTTACATATTTAACACTGCGATATGGCATATATTCAGGTAGTTACCTGGCAAAAATTCAGCTCGTGCTGATGAGTCCTGATTCCTTGATAACAAAGGTAAAAATCAACAGTAATACAAGTGGAACAGAGTAATATAAGGAAGCGAGGAAAGGCTTTGTTATCGGGTTATCTACTGCACCTCATGAGCTTGGGTAGAGGATAATTTGGGTAATTTGCGCTCATGCATAGACGTTCGGTCTCTCTCTCTCTCCTCTGTATATATATATATATATATATATATATATATATATATATATATATATATATATATATATATATATATATATATATATATATATATATATATATATATATATATATATATATATATATATATATATATATATATATATATATATATATATATATATATATATATATATATATATATATATATATATATATATATATATATATATATAATATACTCGTATATATATATATATATATATATATATATATATATATATATATATATATATATATATATATATATATATATATATATATATATATAATATATATATATATATATATATATATATATATATATATATATATATACATATATATATATATATATATATATATATATATATATATATATATATAATATATATATATATATATATATATATATATATATATATATATATATATATATATATATATATATATATATATATATATATATATATATATATATATATATATATATATATATATATATATATATATATATATATATATATATATATATATATATATATATATATATATATATATATATATATATATATATATATATATATATATATATATATATATACGAGTATATTATATATGTATATATATATATATATATATATATATATATATATATATATCTATATATATTATATATATATATATATATATATATATATATATATATGTGTGTGTATATATATATATATATATATATATATATATATATATATATATATATATATATATATATATATATACATATACAGAGGAGAGAGAGAGAGACCGAACGTCTATGCATGAGCGCAAATTACCCAAATTATCCTCTACCCAAGCTCATGTATGTATTATGTCACATAAAATGTAGGTGTAGGAGCGACTGCATAGACAAATGGTGTGCACTTCATTATTTACTGTGCCGCGCATAATTTGGTAATCGGAAGTACTCTTTTCCAACAAGATAAAATACAGAAATATCCTAGGACTTCTGCAAAAGGCATCATAGAAACCTAATAAATCACACAGTCATCAATCGAGAAAGAAAAGAACGCTCAGCGTTGCTATGAGCTTCAGAGGAGCAGATGTCGGCGGTAATAGCGAGGTTATCGTTGCCACATTAAATCTGAAACTAAAAGTATCTTGCAAAATAGTTTACCGAATAACTAAATTTAATACGGTGAAGCTTCTTGAAGCTGAAGTTACACCACCCAAATATCTAATCCTTTCACAAATACACACACATACGTATGTATATATATATATATATATATATATTATATATATATATATATATATATATATATATATATATATATATATATATATATATATATATATATACATATATATATATATATTTACGTTTTTCCGTGGTTTTAGTTTGAAATATGCTCTGTGAGACAGGCAGCAACGATTTAAGGTAATTTAGCCTTGTGATTCTGACTTCGTGGGTACAGGAAAACGTAAAAAAAGAGGAAAACAAAGGAGAATTTCATACGAGCATAGGGCTCTTGTCACTGAGGGAAATATTACGTAAAACACGTGGGCAAATTTAAAGGAGTGTAAAAAGGTTTTGCTAAGATAAACACATTACTTACGTGGAATTTCTGGATCTGTGTGCTGGTTTTACACATAAGGTTCGTAATTGTCTCGTACCCAGCTTAGCTTTGCTAATAGCTGATCTGGCACGTTGCAAATACAATAAAGCAACACTAGGGGAACTGCAACTGCAAAACGAGATCTATGGCCAGGTCGCCATTTTTACGTTTTTCCGTGGTTTTAGTTTGAAATATGCTCTGTGAGACAGGCAGCAACGATTTAAGGTAATTTAGCCTTGTGATTCTGACTTCGTGGGTACAGGAAAACGTAAAAAAAAAGAGGAAAACAAAGGAGAATTTCATACGAGCATAGGGCTCTTGTTACTGAGGGAAATATTACGTAAAACACGTGGGCAAATTTAAAGGAGTGTATTTACATAAATGATATCAGTGCGGGAAAGAGGAACTCAAGTAGATTACTATCCTGAAGGAGATTCCTACGGGATTGAATGAAACTGGGGGATTCCAGACACAGCCCGAGAAGCTTCCACGAAATAGGATCCCTCTGAAATGAGAGATATGCACATTATACGCCAGTAATGAAAACAGACAAAAGAATAATGAATTCGAAGCTGCACTGAGGGTGCCAAAGGAGTAATAAAGAATTAATACTGCCGATGCAAGAGGCGCACGGACATTAGACAAGGGAGATTTCTGGCTTTCTCTTTAAGAAAATATTACGAGACAAAAGCGTGACTGAAATGGGGCTCTTCCAGGGCACTTTACCTTAGCAGATTTTCCGAGGGCGCGTAGAAGGCAGTCCGTGGGTGACTTGCGATTTCCGAGGGCGAGTTTCTTCCACGTGGTGAGATGCAAGGGCTTCCGTAAAGGGACAAGGCGATGGGGACTCCTCGAAACTCCAAGCAATGGCGTGTGGGCTCGAGGAATACGGTCGAAGGGCACGAGGAGAAGTATACTTTTGAAAGGGCCATGTGGTTAGGATGCAAGGGCATCGATGGGGCCAGGTGTTGAGGACGTCTTCACAAGTTCACTCCATATCTTCCAGCCCGCGTGTGTGTCGACCTCGTGGGTTTCTGCTTTTTATCCCCTCCTATGAGGCAGGGGGGCGTCCAACACAGATGCTTTGACTCATTGCACCTGCTGCCCGCAGGGGAGGTTTTGGCCTGTAGGAGAAACACCCAAGCCAGATTACTTTTGCCTCGAAGGAAAGATCTTTATCAAAAATGGGAGCGCCTTTAATCTTTTAACCCTTGTTTTTAAGTCGATAGACAGATGGTCTATCGATCGGCCGGCTGGCAGTAAATGAACAACCAACAACAACAAAGGAGGGGGGGGAGGGGAGGCAATTTGCTAGCGAATTCTTGCTAATCATAATAATATATATATATATATATATATATATATTATATATATATATATATATATATATATATATATATATATATATATATATATATATATATATGTACGTATATATATATACATACATACATATATATATATATATATATATATATATATATATATATATATATATATATATATATATATATATATATATATATATATATATATATATATATATATATATATATATATATATATATATATATATAATATATATATATATATATATATATATATATATATATATATATATATATATATATATATATATATATATATATATATATATATAATATATACATATATATATATATATATATATATATATATATATATATATATATATATATATATATATATATATATATATATATATATATATATATACATATATATACATACGTATGTGTGTGTATTTGTGAAAGGATTAGATATTTGGGTGGTGTAACTTCAGCTTCAAGAAGCTTCACCGTATTAAATTTAGTTATTCGGTAAACTATTTTGCAAGATACTTTTAGTTTCAGATTTAATGTGGCAACGATAACCTCGCTATTACCGCCGACATCTGCTCCTCTGAAGCTCATAGCAACGCTGAGCGTTCTTTTTCTTTCTCGATTGATGACTGTGTGATTTATTAGGTTTCTATGAATGCCTTTTGCAGAAGTCCTAGGATATTTCTGTATTTTATCTTGTTGGAAAAGAGTACTTCCGATTACCAAATTATGCGCGGCACAGTAAATAATGAAGTGCACACCATTTGTCTATGCAGTCGCTCCTACACCTACATTTTATGTGACATAATACATACATTTACTTGTTCTACCAACTTTAGCGTTCACATTACCTACCACAGTGTTTATATTGTTCTAGTATTTCATGTAAAACATAATGCATTTCTATAAAAATAGTTGGTTTCAGTCTTACAGTTGCTAAAGTCTGGGTGGTGAATGCAAATGAAAGGAAAAGTTTTACCCTTTTGAGATGTACTGTTTGTGTAGTGGAAGTAGAGCAGAAGAGGGGAATGGATTGATGTGTTATTAGATAGTTTGGTCTTATGGAAAAAACAAGACGACAATAAGCTGATGAAATGAGAGCATCAATCAGAAGTTTTACTGAGACAGAGAAGAAGGCCTGAAGGACTTATTGGAAATAAAGGGCGAGGATGCCTGCAAGATAATGGTAGATAGTGTGGTATGTATGTGAGTGTGTGTGTGTCTACGAATGTGTATATATATCGAAGTCTGACCCCCTGCTGAAGAAACTTCTTAGTAGATGTAATGCAGTGGTAAATGGTAAATCAGATATCTGCAGAAGGTTTATCCACGACTCAATAACTACAGCATGAATGTGGCAGTGAGAAGCATTCCCCAAAGATTCCTTGAAGTCTCTTGGAAATGAATAGATGTTCATAATCTCTAGCTTTTTCGTTTTCATTTTTTCACAGATGAAATTTCTTTCATACAACAACTTCAGTGAAGATTTTTTTTTCAACTAGTGTTTTTCTCGTAATTACTTTTTTTCCTGCAGAGAAATCACTGGGTTAGAAAACTACGACGCTTGAGACAGATGAATCCATATCTTCGGACTTCTGCAGAGGTACAGTATAAATCACTTAATATTTTATAACAAATAAGATTTCTCATAGGTCTTCAAATCTAAACTGCGGACTCCAGTCCCGAATTAACTGTTATGTTGTTGGTAGTATTGTTAGCAAAGCGTTGTTGACACGATCTTGCATTTCATACTAGATATTTTACTTATCTCTCCTAATTCCTAATCTAACTGGCAAATAATTTCTAAAAATTTTAGATAGCACTCAAGATTAAATCGTTTTAAGTACTCGTTGTATAGTTTATGTGATTACATCCTCAGCTATTTTCTGTAATTTCATTAGCTTACATATAGTAGGCTAAATGAACTACATTTAGTTGCTTCTCTTAGGAGGGTAACTATAAAGTCTTGGTTGTGAGTTACTTACTTGAAAGTATCCTTGCTTGAGAGTGCACTAGGCAACGATCTCCGTCTTTGGTCATTTAATTGTTCTAACGATGCATGCAGGAAGTTTAAAAGAAAAAACTCCGCTTGATATGTCATGAAATCAGAATCCTTCTTTGCGTTTTCCCTTTTACTTCTCTTCCACTGTAGTAGGTTACGTTTTTCTTGGATGATGCATTTTTTTCTTGCAAGGTGTTCCGGGGCTTTTGCGATAATCTGTTTAATGTCAGGTTATGTTACTAATTGAACTAGTTATTTGAATCTTCCTTTGTTTTCATCTTTAATGTTTATGTAAATATTAGTGAAGACTTAAAGATAAACACACTGAACAAAAGATGAGGATTAAAAAACACCCATCTGTTTGTTTGTAAACCCTGGAATATTGTTAATACACAATTAAAATCCTTGAGCTTCATGAGGAATATTCTGATCTTCAGAAACAATGAAACTAAGTCAAAATTTCAACTTGGCCGGTTTATTTATTTCAGGGTTCTGCTTGATTTTCTGACCATTTGCTTACTCTAATTTACTGTAGTTATGCTGTCCATAGGCTGCTCTTTAGAGGGACGTTAATCCTAGATGTGTGTCACGAAGGTAAGGTACTGGGCTTTCTATCTGTCCGAGGAATACTGTAAGTTTGGGTTATAAGTTACCCTGACGAGTCTGCAGGGTCCAGTTTCTTTAATAACGTGGCAGCCGTTTATCTTATCCAAAACATCAAAAAATTTGTAACCAGCCACCGTTGATATTAAGTTAATAAGGAACCCCCTCCACAACCCCTGAGGCGCATTACATTGCTGTTTCTGTATAAAAGCTCACCATCCTTAAAATTCATTCTGCAGCTGTATTCCCATCAGTGTGTGGCTTTTACGTTAAAGGCTCTTTTGCACCACGATGCGTATTTCTAGATTGCTTCCGTTCTTCCACATGCAAACCAAACTGTAATTGTTACGGTTGATGACATACACCCAGTCTTCGTCACTGTCTTTTGTTATCCCAGTTTTGTTTTTTATAAAAGGAATTTATGAATATTGGGGGCAAACTGAAAAACAAATTCTTGTTGTTTAACCCAAGATTTGTGGTGACTTTCAATTTACTATGATATGGTAGCATAATTCTCTTTTTATCCCTTTCCGTGAACCACTTTCTTCGGACGGTATGCATGTATGTATGCATGCATAATCGTGTGGACGTACGAAAAGCATTGAGCTTGTCAGACTGTAATTCATATCTTTTTAATCCTGTTAATCAGATGGAGTGTGTGATTTCTCTGCTGGAAAATGGAGCAAACTTTTCTCCTTGTGGACTCTTCACGATGGGGCGTCATTGTTTGCTGCCTGTAAGCTGATTCTTTAGTGTTTTGAAATCAAAATTTAGTTCAAATTTTATAGTCAACTTGCTTAGTGATATGGAAAAAATAATTCTCTTAATTATATGTTTGAATATTGTTGAAGTTTTAATGCTAATAACTTATGAGAGCAATGGCATTTCCCTTTACATTTACTGAAACTCTGATTTCTTTTCAGGTTGTAAGCTCTATCCTGACTTACATAATCATTGCCCTACAGTTCCGCATCTCGGAAACAGATAAGAATTAAAATGTAACAGGAGCAGGTCTTCGCTGTTTTCCTACTTACAAAGATGTAAAGGCGAGCACAGTGTCAAATATCTGCTTATAATTGCAGTGAGCAAGAAAAGATCACGTGATGGTGAATTTCATTTTCATAATAGTGTTTCGTAATGTTACCAGATTTTAGAGTGTGCTCACGGAAAATACAGAAATCAGTGACCTAAATGACTAATGGATCACCCAGTTTCTGGTATGCGTTATCTTTACAATTGTGGCCATTGACTGAATTTATCCTATTAGCTAGGATTAACTCAAGAAGGGAAATTTAAATCTGCAGAAATTTCTCGCACGCGACATTAACTAATTCCGCACTTACGCTATGAACACATTCACGCCTTGCATCTGTAAAACTTAAGAAACGTGTGAAATTGGAAAAGACAAAATGATTCACGTGAGGAAATTTCACTCACGACCAATTTAGAAATATCGCTTCATTTACAATCCAGACTCATCCTACGACTCAAAGTGACAGGGAGAAGCGCACAGCAAGTCCCAAATAACCACTGAACAAAAATCTTTGTTTGCCCGACCACGAAGAAAACATATAGCATATGTTTCTGGATCATCTTTAGTTTTCTGAATGAAAGTTTTCATCCTCTTGGAATATTAGAAGACATTCATGTGTGTCGTAATTTGTCCATTCCCAACATTTTCAGGTTACTGCCTACTAGGCTCCTTACAACTTTTGCACAACCACCATGAATTGCTTGTGGTGCTGGCTGGAGTTGGAGATCTACACTGACCCAGAAACCAATGTGGTTGCCTACCAAGCATTTTCGAGTTGATTTCAAATGAATATTTAGAAGGAAGTATGCCATGTATGTTCCATTGTAAGATATATAATTTGAAGGGTTTAAAGTACCTCAGTGAAGTGATTTGATTTTGAACTTTGTAGCCTATGAAACGGAAGGTCGGTGCTAAAGCTAATATAGAAGTTAATAGCTATTTCTCAGCCTTATGCTCTAATAATGAGGTCGAAAACATGTGTAGGTAACATTGCCTAATGGCAAAATAATACATTTTGCATTTGAAGAATTTTACTCAACACAAGACATTTGTATGAAGTTCCATACTCATGATGAAAGTTAAAGCTATTACATTTCATTCTGTTAATTAAATATTCTGTTTAGATTGTTCGTATATCCTGAAACAAAAGTAAAATAGAATATGTTATTCATCTCGAAGTTTCTGGTATAGGAGAAGTATATTTGAGTTATTTCAAACAAATAACATTTTGTGTTCAGCTGTTAATAAAGGAATAATTGTTTTTACCTATGCTTTTCTACGTTCCTGCTGCGAGTCTGTTTCTTCATGGCAATAGTACAGTACGTCTCTAAAGGCCTTAATCAGTGGTTTCTTTGTCAGTCAGTCTCTCTCTCTTTCTCTCTCTCTCTCTCTCTCTCTCTCTGCGAATAACAACATCCAGAAGTACTGATAGTTAATTGATAGCTCTGAAGGAACATAGTGAAACAGCTCTTCTGCATAGGACAAACTCATATCAGATTGAATGAAGACAACAGTAAATTTTGTTCATACTCAAGTAGATTAAAAACAGATCAGACTGACATTCACAATGAGAGCCATTTTCAGTCAAGATTAACTTATTCACCTGACAGGCCTATTTTGGCATGCTTAATCATAACCCTCGGGATGAAACTGCCTGGTATTTTCTTTACCATCCCCAGACCCTCCAGAAATGGTCGAAAGTACAAGCTTAGAAGATGAGTTGGATATGGAATCAATACTCTTTATTACTGAGATCTAATAAAATTGCTTATAATGGGGAGTTTTGAGCCGAGGAAGAATGGGCTAGATCTGAAAATGATATGTTTTGCATTTGACGACTTTAAATCAAAAGACATTTCTATGAAGTTCCACAATTCATGATGTATGGTAAACCTATTACGTCTCACTCTGTCAGTTTGATGTTCTATTTAGATTACTAGTGAATCATAAAAACAAAAGTTTAATATGAAATATACAATATTCATCTCACTGTATCTGGTATAAAAGAAGTACAATTAATTAATTTCAAACAAATACCTTTCTCTCTCTCTCTCTCTCTCTCTCTCTCTCTCTCTCTCTCTCTCTCTCTCTCTCTCTCTCTCTCTTTTTCTTTATATGTCTGAGTTTAGCTATCAATACTCGAGTAATTGCTTTTCCCTTTGCTTTTGTGCCTACCTGCTGTTGAACATGATTCTTTGTGATAATGTTACATTACATCTCTAAAGGCCTTCAGTCAGTGGTTCCCTTATCCGTTTCTCTCGAATGGAAACATCCAGCTGTGCCGATGGTCAATTAGCAGCTCTAAAATAACACTGAAACAGCTCTTCTGCCAAGGACAAACTCATATTGGAGTGGATGAAGAGAAGAATAAATTTTGTTCATACTCATATTGACATTCACAATAAGTGCTATTGTCAGGCTGGGTCAAGTTATTCACCACGTCAGACCTATTTCAGCATATGCTCAATCGTAAGTCTCGGTATACAACTACCAATTACTTTCTTTACCAACTCTCAAATATTCCAAAAATGGTCGAAAGTACAGTCTTAGAGGATGAGTTGAACGTGGATTTTTTTTTTTTTTTCTTCTTTTGTCACTGGAAAGGAAATGCATACCGATTTCAGAATTGATAGGTATTTCAGATGCATAACCACGTTTTTCACTGAAGGATAATAAAAAAAACCCTCACTGGTTTCCATATGGTTCCATGAAGGTATGAGATAAGCGTTAAAAGAAGAGTTGATTATGATGAGGTACTTGGTTTAAGATGAGGAACAGAACACAGATCAGAATTTGTTTTTATGGGGATATAACTCAGAATGAAATCGTCTGCTCCAGTAACATTCTTTATCTAAGGAGAATTGGATATTTGGGAAGTGAGGCGTGAATATGATTTTAGATAGGCCCATTTCATAATACTATACGGTATGAAAGCTCAGATAAGAAAAATAGTTCTTGATTTTGTGTTCAATAAATTTTAATGTGTATTGGGTGGGAATTCCGATGTGGACTACAAGTATTTCTAGTGATGAAGACAAAAGAACGCCTTGGGTGGAATACGAAACAGTATTGGTGAAGGGCATTATAAAATTAAGTTAATACTTGATGGCATTTTAATTTGGTTCCAATTAAATTTCTGCAGAGGACCATAAAATAGGCCAAGGAACAATTAGGTTTTCGATTAGTCAGGATATGGAGACTAAGCCATAGATGTCGTTTCTAAACTTGTGGATTGGGGCTTCGATATATGAACAAAGAAATGCAATGACATGAAATAATAGGAAGGTAATAGACAACAAGCTAATTATAATTTCGTTTATAATTCAACCATTTCATATCCGTGTGCAGACATAAATATTAGCGTCACTGATTATGCCTATATGTAGAAAAGTGCTATACCCCAACATTTTAGTTTGATTATAAAATCTCTATGCGTCGTTGTACATATCAATTTCCTCATTATCGGTTTAACTTTTACAGTGCATAATTTACAAATTAATTAATTGTATCATAATATAGAATGAAAAGCGTTAATTTCAAATGGTAATCATTATTAAACCCTTTAATGTCATAAATAAGAAGTTTTACAGATAGATTTCAAAGAGTAGGAAAATTATTATTCTGTTCCCACATACTCACAGTGGGTGACATCTGAGGGATTATTACATTTCCATCATTTTAATATCCTGTTGAAAGATAATAACCAGGATCTGGAACTATTTAATTTTTTCAGGTCAGTGATGACTCTAGGCTTCTGTCCTTTTTTTTTTACTTCTGATTATTTATAGGATTACCTCACCGCATAATTTATAAATATCAACGATTAACGAATCCTTTTTGCAAAGATCCTTAAATGCCTATTTCGAAGGCCGTCAACTAAGCTGTTTATTTCTATTGTATTCACTTTTTCCCGACATCATGATCTGGTGGACTAAGCAACACTTACTTCTTGAGATCGATTACCTAGAATTGATTCTGCTTCACGCATATTTTTTTTCTTTTTTTCCAAAAAATCAGCAAGCCTAAGGGTTTAAGCGCGACAATAGCATCAGCAGTGAATGAAACAATTGTACCCGGAGGCATGGACGTTGTCATTAGATTTCCAGCAAGTCATATGGTGTTTGATACATAAAATTCCCTGTAAAATTAATCATAAGCATAAATCTGTTACATAAAATCAAAAAGGTGTTGATATCAGTAAGCATAGTGCAGTGCTCTATGCCTGTTATCATGTACAGCTACACCTTCATTCTTCAGGCAGTTTCTTTTCACAAACAGCCACACCATAAAAAACCAGAAATTGGTAATTTTTTTTCATAATTAGATGATAAAAAAATAAAACAGTCCCTCGTTGCAAAGAAAAAAACTAAAAAACCAGAGCATAAGTACCACCAAACATAATATCGCAACTATATTTACATTTTCAATATGATTGTACCATAGCCAGAAAAAAAAGTTAAGTATATCTTAGTTTAACCAGACCACTGAGCTGGTAAACAGCTCTCCTAGGGCTGGCCCGAGGGATTAGATTTATTTTACGTGGCTAAGAACCAACTGGTTACCTAGCAACGGGACCGACAGTTTATTGTGGAATCCGAACCGCATTATGACGAGAAATGAATTTCTATTACCAGAAATAAATTCCTCTAATTCCTCAAACTGAATTGGTAGTAATCTCGTCACTGCTGGATGATGAACTCGTATGAAATTTAATGACATTATCACATGCATAATAGCTATGGCATTTTTGAGGATGCACCCAAAGGAAGAATGCAGCGCAGTTTAGATGAAGAGTGAAAAATAATCTCAATAATGACATGTTGTGACATTCCAGAAAAATGCAAATTGTGACACGGTGTACTAGTCCACACTAATGATATCGGTGAAGACAATAGATGGGTGATAACAGCATTCATTGCAGGGAAAGAACTATATGTGGCAGGATACTAAACAGTTATCTGAGGAACAGATAATTATGTACTTTAATTGGCAGTGTAATGGAAAACAGAGCTTTTTTTGTAAGGAATAAATGGGAGCAATAGCACTTGATTTCGCTGATGAAACCAACGTGGCGGAATAGTTTGGCAAAAACTCTGATAACGAAGGATGAAGCAGAGTGAGAAGTAGTGTGATTTCATTTTTTCCTTTTCCACAAAATAAGTGGTAAATAACGAAGAAGAAACTAATATAATAGTGGATCGAAATTTTATTCCAGAATTTTCCACTGTCCTTGATAATTATGCAATTTTTTAAAAGATATTTATATTTTTATTCAAACAAAACGCCCGTGCTATTCGTTCAGGATATGTGCACGAGACCATTAGATAAAAAGAAATACATGTTAAACGGAATCTTCTGAAGACTCCGAGTCTTTTTCAGCAACTTTCTTCCAGTTATTCCTTCTTATTGCGATTAACTACGCTTTTCTTAATACATTGAGAGACTGGCTTTCTCTCTCTCTCTCTCTCTCTCTCTCTCTCTCTCTCTCTCTCTCTCTCTCTCTCTCTCTCTCTCTCTCTCTCTCTCTCTCTCTCTCTCTTTATACTATATCTTCATCCACATGAAAAGAAAATCTCTACAGAGAAATATGTAGCTCTCTAGTATGCAAAATGTAAAGATATTTAGATAAAATATAAAAAGCTCCTCATCTTGGGAATTTCATGGCCATGACACTAGGAGTATATTTATAAAAACAGCATCAGGTGGTTATAGAGGTAATTCCTATTAAGAAATGATTTGTGAGTATTACTGGGAGACTGCTAACTTCCAGAATTTTTTGTATTTTTTTTTTTTTTTTCGCACTCATCCAGCTCATTTGAGACGGACGTGCTTGGAAGGTGAATGTCTTTGCGGGTCACCGGTGCATGACTTTCAGGCAAGTTCGAATTAGGGATTCCTAATTGCTTGAAGCAATATACTGCTCTCTCTCTCTCTCTCTCTCTCTCTCTCTCTCTCTCTCTCTCTCTCTCTCTCTCTCTCTCTCTCTCTCACTGCATGCACAATTTAGATCAGTGTTCAGTATTTCTGGAAAGTAATTAAAATGACAATATACTCTGAAATGACTCAAATATTTGCTAACAACTAGAACGATTTTAAATCAATAATAAAATGTTACTCAGATATGTGTAGTTATATTTATACCTTATTTTATTTTTTCTGATCCGCGAGGCATAAATATTTCGATTTAAAATATGATGATTTTTTTTCCTTCTTCATAACCTTATCAGGATATAAGAAAAAAAAGCAATAGCAACGACAGTATTATTATTATTATTATTATTATTATTATTATTATTATTATTATTATTATTATTATTATTACCTAAATCCATTCTCATTCGCCTATAGGCAGGAAAGAGTGCTATCAGTACACCTCACACTGCCAAATTTTTTTGCTCCTAGGTCACTCATTTTTCTTTTATCCTTTTACTTTATTCCATTCCCGTTTCCTTTCTTCAGCCTTGCTGCCCAGCCTTCCAAACTATTACTTCTTGGTGCAACTGTGCGGTTTTCGTCCATTTCCAGCTTTAGATACGTGTACTTCATCTTTATTTTCCTGATATTTGTATCTTGCTGTCCAACAACGCTAACTCCTGATTTTCACTGTCGTTAGCGATGAATGGCCTAAAGTGCCCCAATGTTTGGCATGACAGCCTTAAATTTCATTATAGCAGGGCTATAAAAAAAACCACAGAAATGCAACGTAGAAAAAATGCCGTGTTTATCATTTATTCTGGAAGCTGAAAAACTTTATACGTATTTGTGTAAGTTGTACCATCTTATTTTGCGTTTTATAAGTTTTCTTTTTAATATTTCCGTGTTTTGCTATGTTGAATAGTATTCTAACACTTTACATACGAGTTTCATTAAGTACTGCCAATAAAAACTTGGAGAAATATCTAATCAGCGAAAAAGTTATTTTTTTTATGATTCAAAACGTACAAGGTGTTTGCATAAGCCGTTTCATTAATGCCAATTTTTTTTTTTTTTTTTTTTTTTTTTGGCCTTTTCCCAAATGATGAAAGAAACCCCCATATTTCTTGTAGTGCCCGCTAAAGGGATTTTAGTGGTCTGTATTGTAGTGCACCAGTACTTCAAAATATTACCGTAAAATATCTTTTCGTTGTAGTTACATTGACAAATTTCTTACCGCTTGGTCTGTTTAGCTGCTGCAACTCAAGAATTAGTATTTTCTAAATAATGCCTGTTTAAAGCACTCTGTGTGAATTTTCAGTCCTATGAAGTACTTCCAAACTTACGAAACAAAGAGAAATAACAAATAAAATTAAGGTAAACATATTTAAGGTTGGACCTGAAATGCAATTTTGATTTAGAAAAGAAGTAATGTTACTGAAATGTAAAACATGGATCGTATAAACAATGTTGAAAGTTATTGCATAACCATCTGACGAGGAGATATGTAGAAACACATGATTGCGATGACATAATGATCTAATCATACTTGAAAAGATGGTCCATTGTTTTGAAAAAGCTTCGTTGTTTCGAAAGAATAGAAGAGAATTCATTCTTGGACCAATAACGTTCTTTGATTGTGAATCATAACAGGTCTTACAAAGAAAGCTTCATAATAAGGATTTCATCAACAACCTAAGCCATTTTCAGGATGCTCCATCCACTCCGTAATTCAAAAGACAAAGTGCCAAAAATTATTTATGCCAGTGCTTACTGCTAACTTTTTACTCTAAAGAAATAAAATTCAGTATATTTGTGTGGTATAATTTTACGAAAATGAATTAGGAAAACAATTCGTGCCAAGTATTTAACTGGAATTCGAAAAGACGGTGTTACCTTCTTTTCCGCGTTCCTTACATGCCTCCGTTCTCCCCAACACCTTGCATTTAAAATCCCCTAAAATTCAGCTGGAAATTTCTTATAATAATGAAAAGCAATAAACTGAGCTTTTATTTCTTATGATTTGTATTCTGCTCGTTGTTTTCAATGTGCCCATATTTTTTCATCTTATATTGGACACAAGCTTAAGCTAAATAGTTATAAAAAAAATACATGATATTATTCATGAATTCCGGATAGTCTTAGGTAATTAAATGTATAAATCTACTTGTTATTTATTTAAGAAAAAAATATTTGTGTGTTTTTCTACTCTATATATTGCATTGTATTCTTCTTTACATATTTGCCTATTTGTGATTTTTATTTCTAGAATATAATTTTACTACGAATTATTTACTAACAATGAAAATAGCTTTGATATGATTAGCTGGAAGTCTTCCAGTCACTGAGTTAAATCTATCTAAATACAGTACAGTATCCTGCATGAAAACCAGTGAGGTGTGGTTGTAGTAAGTTTATTAATGAGTGTTTATCAGTACTGATGAAAAGGCACGATGTACTGCAATTCGTAAGCTTTGAAAAAATCCTGGTTGTAGCTGTCAATGGAAGAAGACATAATGAAATTTTGTAGAGATTCTATTTACCAGAAAAATTAAGTTTAATTGGGCAAACTGAGAATAAGGCTGAACAAAACCATGAAGTGCAGCGGAACTGTTTACAGGTTACCAAAAGTGTTCACTTTGCATCTCCAGTTTACCTCTTCAGTGAAAGTGGAATTCTTGAGAAACAAGACCGTATAAAAACGAGGAAAGAACTCACAATAAATGCAGAGCAGAACAAAGGTTCATGCACGACACACCAGTGATTTAGAATACAATGAAACATTCGTTTTCCCTGAATAACAAGTTATCGGAGCGAGTAACGGAACACCCGTCTTTGTTCGCTTTAATTAGTTAACAGATGAGAAATAATCGGAAGGGCTCTGATGAGAAGGGGTGCTGGAATGGGAACAATCGCGAAGATTTTGAAGTGATTCAAGTCTCAAGAAGTACTCTCTATGATAGACATTTTCGCTTGATAATTTACCTGAATGATCCGATTGTGATACTCAGCTTCTCTAGGTAAAATTGATTGTTTAGCTTGTTTTATGAACATTCATAAGAATTTAACCGCTGTAACTTTTCTTCTTGCTTCAAGGTCCGTAAGTAAAGATATTTGTTATTACATTTATTTTCATTGTTTGTATTAATAAATTTACTAATTTCGGCAACGTAGCTGTTTAACTTAATAAATTGATGAAAAATTTTCATCATTATTTATGTATAAATTACCTGACATTATAATCGCAACAATAAGTAGTCGAATCGATACCTACGTCTATTTTAGTACAAGCAACACTAAAATATAAACCACGAAATAGATATTATCATGAAATCAAGGCAAATGATGTTCACTGAGTAGAACACAATGAACCGAGGACAGTTTAAACTCATAGGATAATAAAAATTGAGGCATTATAATAGTAAGACACTTATACCACAATATGGCTATAAGTTGAAATATACTATACATGGCCATACTATAATTCGTTCAGAGGTTAAAAAGAGGCAGCCCGATATAGCAGTCCTGATAAGAACAGAATATCAGCTTCTCGTTGCTGATTGTGAACCTCCAAGCAATTGATTCGAGAAAGATTAACCAGAACCGATGTGGAATCTTTCTTCTTCTTCTTTCTCTCGGTTTTTAATACATAGCTTGACTTTAATTACCTGACAGATCCTACGCTTCTGCCCTTAAGATCTGTTTGATTATAGTGTCTTGAAGTTAATCAAATCCCTATTTAGAATGAAATTTTTCCCAGATATTTACAAGCAAATCACATTTAATGTCATCGAGGAAAATTAATTTTCTCTGGGAAGGCTTCAAGTAGAATATTCATCCAATACTATATATATATATATATATATATATATATATATATATATATATATATATATATATATATATATATATATATATATATATATATATGTATATATATATATATATATATATATATATATATATATATATATATATATATATATATACATATATATATAAGTTAAGTGAAATTTAACTCAGGTTACTGATATGTAGATTATATGTTGCAAGTTAACAGGTGAATAGGTAACTGACGATATTAGTAGCCAGTTAATACTTGAGTCTTAATTATTTATGCGTGATCTATTGATATTACGCAAATATATACGAAACTGATACTTCCTTAAAATTTTAATCGACCTTTCTAATTAGACTTTAGGCTTTTTTTAAATAAACAAAAATATACTGGTAATAAGAGACGAACTAAGGTTGAGGTATAGTTACTTTAAATAAAAAAAAAAATTAAAAGTACAAAAAGTATAAAAAAGATAAACGGAAATTTTGGGAGCCAAGAATAGAAGTAATCTTAAGATTTGAACGTGCTGAGAATTCCCCCTTCCACCGAGCAAATGCAAGGCAGGAAATTGGAACTGACCAACTTCACCTATGCAAATGACAGGACAAATTGCTTTCCCAATCGACGTCATTGTCTTGGTACCTTTAACTTGAATAAGATTTGAATGTCTTTCCTCTTACAACAGGATTTCCTAATGCGGTAAGGGTATGGGGAAAATATACTGTAATATAAGGAAATTACCTTCATCTTGGGATTAATTGTTCTTATTATTAATTAATCTCACAAAGCTTAAGCTTATCGTAATCTTTAAGGGCATTCTCTGCTCCCTTGCCAAATGCAGCCTTTTATTTTAATTCATTTTCTAGTTTTATAATATACATATGCCCTGAAGTGTTGGGATTAAATGTGGCGATTTTTATTTATTTTTTTGTTTTGTTTTATTTACCGAGTGATTAGCGTGTTCTTAAAAGGGTGATATGATATTATTATTCAACTTAAACATAAAATTGTGACTCTGTCTTATGGCTAAATGTAAAATAATCCAAAGGTAATGCATGGCCCTGGAGTGAATAACTACTGTCTCTGTTGGCAGATCTATCCCTGAAGAGAACACTTTGTCACTTGACTTTTCTTTAACTGGTTTGATCTTTTTATTTCTGGTTTCTCTGTTTATTACAAATTGTAAAGTCAATGTTAATGAAATAGCCTATTCTAGTAATTCTAATGGCGGAATAAAACGTTCTAAGTTTTCAAATTCTTAGCTAGTGTGGGTACCTATTCATGGTAAGATGATAAGTGCAGAAAGAGTGATTCGTAGTGATACGACCTTGTACAAAAACTTTTTAAGTTTTGAAAATTAGTCAAATTTCAGGAAAGACATATCCCAAATGTTATGTGATTCATATTCTATGATTCTTATTCTTATAGTAATGATCAAAATTGGTTGCTAAACTTAGTTCAATTTTAGTATTGCACAGGCCTTTTGCTGGGTACGGGCATGCAAATTTGACACGAACGATGACAAGATGAGGAGTATATACGAAACATCGCAATAGTCGTTTTAATCAGTAAATTCTAGCCTTTATCATGTCGATAATTTTGCTGAAGTATCAGATTTCATATCATAATAGCAATTCATAACGCACATTTTACTTTCAATGTGCCAATTTTTTCGTTTCTTCCTAAATAAGATAAACATTAAATTTTATATAAAAAAAAATAATCAGCTGATCGGTTTCAATAGAAGGAATATATGTATATCATACCAATATCATCTCACAATGATAAATCCATAATATCTGTAAGAATCTTCTTCTCCCTTCGCCTTTCCCACTTTACACTTCTGTCTAAACTGACGGTGGTTTATTCTTCGTATGCAGCGACACTGAAACATCAAGTGGCTTTCCCGGGGATCAGTGTTGATAATAAGTGCCTAGAAATTATTTTGAGTGATAAAATCTTTCAGTCTCACGAGACCCTTGCAATATTTATTGCTAATGCTTATCTTCACATATACGTCCAATTTCATAGCCATATACTCAGAGGGGCCACACTTATCCATAATGTATTTGAAAAGAGAACAAGGCCAGTTGACTATAAGCATAATGACTAAATTCTATTTAAACGATTTTTCAGTCATGTACATTACTAAATATATCTATTTGGTTATGTTTTGTTTATTTTAAACCGTATGCATAGATCGTTATTCTTCTACGATTTTCTTGTATTAGTGATAAATAGTTTTTTAGTTTTCTGTAAAAGAAAACTATTGTGACTGCTTTGTCTGTCCGTCCGCACTTTTCTGTCCGCCCTCAGATCTTAAAAACTACTGATGCTAAAGGGCTGCAAATTGGTGTGTTGATCATCCACGTCCCAATCATCAAGCATACCAAATTGCAACCTTCTAGCCTTGGTAGTTATTATTTTACTTAAGGTTAAGGTTAGCCATGGGTCGTGCGTCTGCGGTGCCACCCGCCGACACATCTTCTCTGGACCTCATCTGGGGAGCAACTGAGCGCTGCCAGATCGTGGCTTTGAGTTTCACACTGCAGCACATCCAGAGTTTCATACAGCATTATACGCTGTACAGAAAACTCGATTGCGAGCATTTTTTACTTGTTGTTATTAATAATCATTATTTTGAATATTGTCATAAGGTACTGTGTACAGTACCGTGTCCGGAAAATTCGCCGTAGGAAAATTTGCCGTAGGAAATCTCGCCGCAGGAATTTTCGCCTCAGGAAATTTCGCCGAATAGGAAATTTCGCCGAATAGGAAAAATCGCCGCAAGGCACGGCAATTTTGCCGTAAAACATGTATTTGTGATAAAAACAGTGTGGTTTCTGAAGTACCATTTTATCGCTTTCAAACAACCAAGTAATTACTATTTTTTTTACTTTAAAAGTGTGGTTTCTGAGGTACCATTTTATCGCTTTCAAACAACCAAGTAATTATTTTTTTTTTACTTCAAAAGTTCTTTATATATTCGACTACAGTTTTTTGTAGGCAGCCAACCCAAGACGATGGTCTATCAAATGGAAACCAGTAAAGGACTGAAATTAGTTGACGATCTTAACTATATTTACCGATTAGATCGAAAATAGGGTGAGAAAACATATTGGAAGTGTGATTCTATGGGATGTAAAGCAAGAGTTCATACCAAGTTGGAAGATGATAGTGTATCTATATGCCAAACAGTCGGCGAGCATTGCCATCCTGCCCATCCTTCTAAGCCTAAAGTTTACGAAGCAAAAAAGTAAATGAAATCAGCTGCCACCAATTCACAAACCTCTTCACGGTCCTTAATTGCCGAAGTTGCATCTAGTTTAGATTCAAATGCATTGGCGTTGCTGCCCACTAAAGCACATAGGATATGTCGCGCAGTATTAGAGGCTGGAGGCAAAAGGAAAATCAAGCTCCCCTCCCCCGATCCCAACCGGAAGAAGTGGGTATATTATACCAGGAGAATATAGATTTCTTGAAAATGGTGATCAATTTTTATTATACGATAGTGGGGAAGATTGTTCAGACAGAATTTTAGTTTTTGGCACAAAAGCTGGGCTAGATGACCTTGAGAAAAACAAGGACTTGGCGTGTGACGGCACGTTTAAATGCAGCCCAGAGATGTATTACCAATTGTTCACATTACATATTGTTATAAAGAATATTAGTATACCACGTATTTTTGTCTTGCTACCTGACAAATCTCAAGTAACTTACACTAGACTTTTCAGTGCCTTGAAGGACTTACGCCCATCATTACAACCCGAAACCTTGATGGTCGATTTTGAAAAAGCTAGTATTAACGCCTTTTCTGCTGTATTTTCAACAACAAAGTTAACAGGTTGTTTATTTCATATGGCAAAGAATATTTATAGGCACATTGTGGATCTCGGTTTAAAGTCGCGTTATCAAACAGACGCAGAATTCAACAACAAAATCAAATGTTTGACCGCATTAGCTTTTCTTCCTGTGCAAGATGTTATTGCCGGATTTATCGAGTTATCAGATGATGACGATTTGCCCCAAGAATTAGTATCTTATTTCGAAATGCACTATAGAGGAGGAGAACGGGGTAGAAGAGAGCGACGTCGAAGAGTGGAGCCTACTTTTCCTATTGCATTATGGAATGTTTTCGAACGAGTTAAGCTTAATAGAAGCAGAACGAACAACAGCATAGAAGGCTACCATAATGCACTGCAAAGCTCAATGACAAATATGCATCCAAATCTTTGGAAACTTATTTCGTATCTAAAAAAGGAAGAGATTTTAGCAAGAAAGAAAAAGTGTGACTTAGATCGAGGAGACGCAGAAGGAACGAAAAAGGTATATAGTGATATCAACACAAGACTCCAACGACAAGTAATTGGGTACAATTCTGCACAGATTTTGCATGGAATCTGCACACTTTTTAAATTATTACATTTTTTCTATTTTATTTTATGTATGTTCTTAAATAACGAATCTCTTTTAAAGGATATTTTCTTAAATAATAAAGTATTTTATAAATGGTCTAAGTATTTTCATTTGATCATAGTAAAAAAAATAATTATTTGATTTCCTTATTGGTTGTTTACTTATCAGAAACTTAGAAAGCCAAACTTGGTTGTTTGAAAGTGATAAAAAGGTACTTCAGAAACCACACTTTTTATCACAAATAATTGTTTTACGGCAAAAATGTCTTGCGGTGATTTTTCCTATTCGGCGAAATTTCCTGAGGCGAAAATTCCTGCGGCGAGATTTCCTACGGCAAATTTTCCCACGGCGAATTTTCCTAGAACCGTACAGTACTCCTCGGTATTCACAATTACCGAAAACAGCGTTGCAACCCTTTCCGTCATATCTATTCAGTTTCCATGATCTTAGAAACTATTACGGATTTTTTAAGTTATAAGGAAATGGCCACGTGGGAATCTATATTCAGCATAACATTAATTCGTGTTATTCTCCGTGATAACACTTTTCTGATTACTTTCCTTGGCAGTGATATCAATCAGAAAAGAAGACTCTACGCTCAACACCACACAGTCCCTCTTTTATCAAAGCAGCTCTGACAGGCTGAGTGGAGGCATTTGTCTCTGGGCGAATCCCATTTAAGAAACCTGACACATTCCAATTGGTCCTCATGCAAAACCCATCTTGAAATGGCAAGTTAATCACGGAATATATCTCCTCGATTCCTCTGCCATCTTTCTTTAGCATTTGCCCTCCTCTGAAGGCGTCTTGATCGACTGTGTTTTCACTACCTGTTTAGTTTAGCTTTTTATCCAATTAAACCGAAGAGAGTGATGAACGTCCCTCTCCTCGAGGAATTTAATTTTGAAATGGTATGATAGTCTGTAGCTCCATTCTAATCATATTTTTCTCATAATGCTTGCTACTAAAATAATTCACGTTTATGTTTAAATTTCATTAATACGTTAAGGACTTTTGCGAATAGTATCTGTTAATAAAACCTTAATCACTGTTAATCTGTAGGTTACTGAACACAGCAATGACGATTATTCCAAATAACTTCAATGATACCGTGATTTCATCAACGTTATATTTCGGTGGTTTAATGTAGAAACAGACCGATTTCTTCAGTGAATTAGAAAGTGTAATGTAACTTCACGACAGAAACGTGCATTTGGCAATAAAAGAAAAAAATAAATTGGTGAAAAACTATTTTTTCCTGGTTCCTTGATTTACCATTCATAACACCTGGCAGCTTTGCCGGACACCGTTACGCCAGTATATAATGGCGGGGAGGCAGGAGGCAGATGATAATGCCATACGTAGTAAAACATAGCGGCCTCCCGAATAACCATAAAGAAAACCAGAGGGGCCGCTAGTTGTGTCAGTTGCTTTTTATAGGAGACGATCCTCGGGTCTAACTTGCGAGTTAGTTAGGAGCACAGAACAAATATGCACTCACATAAGCTGGTGCATTTTAATACGAAGTACACCGTTCATCAGAATGACGCGAAATTTTAGTACATTATATGACAGTGATGCAAAAGCGGCTTTCAGCAGAATGAAAACTTCTCTCTACTTAACAAAAACAGTGAAGAAAGAAATCTGTCCTGAGTTAAATTATACACACACACACACACACACACACACACACACACACACACACATATATATATATATATATATATATATATATATATATATATATATATATATATATATATATATACATACATATATATATATATATATATATATATATATATATATATATATATATATATATATATATATATATATATATATATATATGAATATAAGAAGGCCCATAAAACACTATTTAAATGTTGAAACCATATATTTCGGGCACTTGCTCCTGTGCCCCTGTTCACTGGTAGAATATGGACAGATGAAATTTTTACAAGGGTATATATATAAAACATAAAGGTGTGGCATTAAGTCTCCGATGGTATGGAGTGACCGTTTCCTAAGAAGAAGGAGAATGACCAATTCCCTAGTGGTTTTTGGCCTCATTAGCTCCCGTTTGGCGACGGATCTGGAGGTCGCCTTTCTTGGGCCATCTTCTTCAGTAGCGGTCTTAGGATTAGAGCGTCGATGTCGTCCGATTTCCAATGTCCTCCTGACAGGTTCATATTGTTGGTTTGATTGATGATAGCAGATTCCAGCATCTTTCTTTTGTACGGACAGCAACTTTTGAAAACCAACTCCGCCCCACTCCAGTTTATGACATGTCCTGTATTTCTGATATGTAGGAAAATCCCCGAACTCTCCGAAACATAACGTACTGATCTTTTGTGCTCTGTTATTCTTTGCGAGAGTGATCTACCTGTCTCGACTACGTAGATGTCCTGACAATTGCTACACGGTATCTTGTAAACTCCGGCTTCTTCCCCTTTGTTATTTAAGTATACGTTAATGAGCGAACTCCTGATGGATTTGGGATAATGGAAAATGAAGGGATTGTCAGACCTGAGTTGTTCGGTGGCTTTTTGGATGTTTTCGTCGTACGGAAGCTTTATTTTGTTGTTGAAATTTATTTGTCTGTTGTGAGTGGGACCTCTATAGTATATTTTATTCGCTTTGTTAATAGCCCTCTCGATAATGTGTGGTGGATAGAGCAGTTGCGTTAGGTGTTGGCGGATCGTGTTGAATTCTTTATCTAGGTACTCGTTTGAACATATCCTAAGTCCTCTGAGGAATAAGTTGCACCCTACCATGATTTATACGGACACGTCGTGGTAGCTTAAGAAATGAATGTAGGAAACAGCGAAGGTGGGTTTTCTATATACTGTAAATGCATATCTGTTCTGTTTTCTTATGATCAGTACATCTAGGAACGGCAGTTTTCCGTCCTTTTCCCATTCCGTTTTAAATTTTATGGTCGGCACTAGCGAATTTAGCCTATTAAAAAATTCATTAAAGTCCCCCCAGCTATTGCCCCAGAAAGTAAAGATATCATCTACGTATCTAAGCCAGATCATATTACGGGGTTTGATAGACGACAAAAGTTCTGTTTCGAAATATTCCATGTACAAGTTTGCTAGAAGGGGTGATAGGGGACTTCCCATGCTACAGCCAAATTTTTGTTTGTAAAAATTACCATTGAAAGAAAACACGTTGTTAGTTACACAGAGGTTGATAAGTTTTAAAGTTTTATCTATGCCAAGACCATTTTCCTCTTGGTTTTCAAAAGTAGCTGTCCGTACAAAAGAAAGATGCTGGAATCTGCTATCATCAATCAAACCAACATTATGAACCTGTCAGGAGGACAATGGAAATCGGACGACATCGACGCTCTAATCCTAAGACCGCTATTGAAGAAGATGGCCCAAGAAAGGCGACCTCCAGATCCGTCGCCAAACGGGAGCTAATGAGGCCAAAAACCACTAGGGAATTGGTCATTCTCCTCCTTCTTAGGAAACGGTCACTCCATACCATCGGAGACTTAACGCCACACCTTTATGTTTTGTACATATACCCTTGTAAAAATTTCATCTGTCCATATTCTACCAGTGAACAGAGGCACAGAAGCAAGTGCCCGAAATATATTGTTTCAACGTTTAAATAGTGTTTTATGGGCCTTCTTGTATCCATATTACACTGTAGTATTACAGGAAAAGACATTCATATATATATATATATATATATATATATATATATATATATATATATATATATATATATATATATATATAATTCCTCGTTAAAGGATTTTCACTGAAGTAATCAAGCTTTCCCATCTCTGATGGTCGAAGACGAATAAAGATTTAATGTCACCCGAAAGAGCAATGAAATACGTATCTGATTACTCATTAAATTCTTGACTTTTTTTGTGCTTGAAATGAGGTTAAATCTTTTCTCTGGTGCATGTCACTTTAAGTTTCCTAATTTTATGAATATAGGTCTACATGTTTAGTTACTAGTAGACACAGGGGATGAGCATGTGTTAAATGTCAGTGTATTATCATCAAAAGCGCAAGAGAAGGATTAAAAATAATTAAACTTTATTACCCTGGCCATTACGCGCTAAATGATCATGTTATGAATCCTAATACATTCCATATAATAAGCAATCGTGTAACGTGTACAATTAATATGGTGATGTCGGGAATTATGATATTCATTTACTGAAGACTGACACCATTTCAGAAATTCTTTACGAATACAACGTCAATCACAAAAAAAAAAAAAAAAAAAAAACTACTGTTATCGTGGCGAGATATTTATAGTCTTAAATGCTAAAAACTACAAGGGGAAATATGTCCTTTACTTAAGATTATAGAGGTTCCTTAGGGGTATATTTTACGGGTTGACAACAACTGAGGCAAATTCTTTTTTGTCATTTTCACCTACTGTATTCTCATAATAATAAGAGTATGCCAAAATGTCAACTGGATTTTTCGGTATTTCCGTTAAAGTAAATTTCTCTCGCCAATCTGTTCATCTGATATTTGTTCACACTGGTTTTAGATCTAAGTAAATCATACTTTTCTTCCTTAGCCAGCTGTACCTGTGGTAGCTCATTAAATCGTGGTTGAACTTGACTCAGCAAATCACAGGCCTGAGATACTTAGTACAGTTCTTTTGCTGGACTGTTTTATTAGTTCTCTTGTCAATCTGATTTACTACTCCATCTCAAAATGTGTAGATTGCCCATAAAACTGCAGACCTGGTAACTCTCGTTCAACAACAATTGCTGTCATTTCCTGGCCTCTCTTCAATTCTTTTGTTCTCGGTTCCAAGATGGTCTTCATCTTAATTTTCTATATTCTATGATCCAATTGACTTGTGCTGCCGAAAAAAATCTCACCAAACTTAAGGAGTCATTAAAAGAACCTTTAGGACTATTGCACTCCAGAGATTTCAGAATTCAAGAGCTCTAGAACTCTTTTCTCTCATCTTCTCCCATGTTTCCATGTCTTTCTCTCATTTCTACAGACAGGAAACAATGTAGAATTTTTCTCGTCAAGTCAGAATTAGGTAAAACCATTAATTAGGCTAGCCCCTTTTCTCTACTAACTTATTCGACGTAATTAATTTTAATGTTTGTTGTTGCTGTTATATTCATATTGTTAATATTTGATGAGCAAAAATTTTCATTCACCGCTGTGGAATCTCCGTTTGATATAATTGTTTTTGATAAATACGTTTCCGTGAAAATCATCCCAACTTCTAAGCTTGAACAATGTGGACGAAACTAATATCTTCGGCGACATGACTAGACTTCTCTCGTAAGCAACTGGATGCCTGTAGATAGAAGCATTTGATTTGCACAATATCGGAGGCTAACAAGTCATTTTACACTCAGAGTAAGGATTAGTAACTTTATGACGTGATGATGGCCATGTGCAGGATAAAGTGAAGAAAGTCGCTTGATGTGAACTTATACAAATATTTCAGTTAAGAATAACTTACGCTATATCGTTATCCTCGGAGATATTGTCACTCTATTACCAGATTAATTACTGACCTGGAAAAAAAAAAATTATTTTCTCAGTAACCTAGCATTAGCTGCATTTCAGTGACAGCAAATACAGAAGACTGTTATATTTATTTAATACACATACAGTGACTGAAATTACCTACAGTGTACTACAATTAAGGTCAGCGTTTTAGGATATGTGATTTTTTATATAATAAAAAAAAAAACGAAAGCATCAGTCAAAGCCAATATCATTACTTTTTTTGTTTTGCAGAACGAATTTCCATTATTTCTAGTGCTGTTAAGAATACTGGTTAATGTCTCAAGAAGCACACACACAATACAAGAAGAGCATTAACAATAACAGTAGTTGGAAAATGATTCTTAAGTAACATTGGTATTAGTTTGATTTCTTCGGCATCGGAAGTTTATTTCAAAACTCCAGAGGCCACTTGGTTTTTGTTAAGGTATCTAGTTCAGCGGTAGGTTTGAAGTCATATAGGAAAACTTTGTTTTAAATTCCAGAATATTTCGTGGTATCACCACTTTAATTATTGTGGACCTTTCTACCGATACAAGATTATCGATAACCAGCGTCAACCAAATTATAGTTTATTGCATACAGATGAAATAATGCCCTCTCAAGGTACCATAATTTCGTTCGTCTCGAAGTAATATAAATCTCTATTTACTCTCCTTGACTTCTTGAACAAAAATGCCTCTCCTTATGAAGATGGATATATTTGTATTATTTCTGAAAAAGTCTGTTGTCTTATTTCTGACAGGTTTTCATATTTTTTGCACATTTTGGTGACGTTATGCAGAATGTGACTAAATAATCACTCTACTTACTGTATATTCCTTTGCTTTAGGCAAAAACTACACTTTTAAAAGTCCAATTTCGGGTATAAATTTGCAAATCAACTAGTCATAGAATTAGAGAAAAAGAAAAAAAGTGCTCTTAATTCCTTTCTTTAAGAGAAAGCGAAGAAAATCCCACGAATAGATGACAAAACAATATTACCAAAATACCTAATTCTTAAGAAGGACTAAGAAGTTTATTATTGTGAGTGACGCAATGAATAATATTAATGCTTTTATGGGATCTACATAACTGTATTACACTGGCTTCTAGTTTTCTGTGAAAGAAAACTGTTGAGATGGCTTTGTCTGTTCGTTCAAACTTTTTCTGTCCTCCCTAAGGTCTTAAAAACAATTGAGGCTAGAGGGCTGCGAAATGGTATGTTGATCATCCACCCTACAATGATCAAATATTGCAGCCCTGTAACCACAGTAATTTTTTAATGCATTAATTCAATACTTTACCTTACATAATAATAATAATAATAATAATAATAATAATAATAATAATAATAATAATAATAATAATAATAATAATAATAATAATTCAGTACTTTACCTCATAAACCTCAGTTACCTTAAGATGCAATGGAGATATTTTGATCATACATAAGATACAAATAATTTTGTATAGTCCCTTGAGCATGCTCCCTGCTGCATGTACCCTATTGTATGCTCCCTTCAGTGTTCTGCCTTGTGTATGCTCCCTTCTAAATGCTCCCTTCTTTGTTTCTATATGTTCCCTTGTGTATACTCCTGTATGTATGCTCCCTTCTGTATGCTCCCATATGTATGCTCCCTGCTGTATGCTCCTGTCTGCAAGCTCCTTTCTGTTTCCTCCTTTCTATATGCTCCTTTCTTTGTGCTCTTTTCTATATGCTCCCTGCTGTTCTCCTGTATACTTCCTTCTACATGCTCCCTTCTATATGCTTCCTTCTATAGGCTCTCCTCTGTATACTCCCTTCTGTATGCTTCTTTCTATATGCTCTCTTCTGTATGCTTCCTTCTATATGCTCTTTTGTAGGCTCCCTGCTGTATACTCACTTCTGCATGCTCCTTTCTATATGCTACCTTCTATATGCTTCCTTCTATATGCTCGTTTCTATATGCTCCCTTCTTTATGCCCCTTTCTAAATATTCCCTTCTGTGCTTCTGTGGAAATTCGTCCTAGGAAAATGAAGAATGAGTTGAAGAAGTTGAGGAGTGCACAGAGGCTCTGTCTATTTTTATGCTCGGAAATGTAAATCATAATAAGAAAACTATAAGACTAAACACCAATCTCTTGTGTTTACACTCTATGTTCATTCGACTGCTGTTTGTTTTCCATCAGGTTGCGATGAAAACTGTTGGAGGATGAATAACTGATGAATAGCTGGCAGGGTTAAGGATTATGTGTAATAATTAATGTTTTGATATTCTCCCAAATAAATGTCTTTGGGATTAGTGTTACGTCAGTATTTGAGGGTTGGTTAGGATTGCTGTTACAGTAACTCTCTTGTAGCATTTCGTAGGTATGAATGAATTCAAAATTTTTATTGGCTTTATGAGTTATGTATGTATGTATGTATGTATGTATGTATGTATGTATGTATGTATGTATGTATGTATGTATGTAATATTGATTTTTTTGGTTCTTGGTACATGACAGAGTTCTGGCTGTACATATTCCTGTCGAATGCAGATTCTGTCCTGAGAATATAAATCAGCCCGTCTACAACATAACTGATTGGTAAGTTTGAAATTCGTGGCTTTATTTATACATAAATATTAAGTCACAAATATCCCATCAATATAGTATCATTTAACCTTTTTATTTTGACGTTTATAAATTGTTAATTATGATAACCCTCTGAGAAAGTATTCATGATATAAAATGGCAGCATGTCATTTTTACCATCTTATTTTGTAGGTTAATGAAATGGGTACAAATATAGTCAATGTCTAAAGTCTTAATTCAGTTTTATATATATAAAACTAAGCTGTAAGGATCATGTGAATACTGGAAGTTATCATGTGTTCAAAGGCAAAATATTTCCTTTCATTTTGAGTTCATTTTCATTCTTCTATATTAAAAAAACCATCGATGTAAATTTTCCACTAATTATGTTAAGAAAATTATCAATTAATGAAATCGTACTTTAATTATGTCTTCAATTCTACGTATACTATAAGGCGGCCACGTGGTCACCATGCGGATCTTCATCCACAAAACAATTTAGAGGATTTTTTTACTATAAGCAAGTCGTTAACGCCATCTGTTGGCCACCTAAGAAGGTTGCTAAGAAAGTCAGCGCAGGTGAACAACTACGTTTTCAAAGATGGGTGAGGAAACTAGTTAGATAATTCTTATTCCCATCTTTTTCTCATAATTTCAAATGATGTGTCTATTGGGATATCTAAATTCAGTTTCAATTGAAAATTAATATTTCATGTTGTCAGATTAACGTAATTTATTGATTTTTCTTTGCTATAAGTGTTAACTAAATCAGCCTTGTTTTCCTTAGTTGTAAGTTATTTTTATTATTATTCAGTTCAACGGCTGTACCTTTTTTCGTTAACGTAATGACCAGTTTTGTTTTGCTTCCTCCTCTTGTTGTGAATTACCAAACTATCGGGCTAACAATTGTTTTCGTTTTTGTTTTTTCGAGTTGAACTGGAACTATAGTGCTGTATGTGGAGAGCGGTCCGGTGAATTCGGGCCAGACTACGCTATTGGACGTACGCTCTGTTAGCTGCAGCTTTATTTGGAGATTATTTACTTCAACAGACCTTCAGTTGGAAGTGGTTTACCGTAGATGTGCCGAGCCATCTGCGGTACAAGCACATTGTGGAGTTTGGTCACGGTAGTGATTTCGCAGGTGATGTCATCTGCGACCCCTGTGCTCCTGTTTCCCGCCTGAGGATTTGGCGGAAGACGTAGTCGTCGCTCCGTCCCGACACGTAGGATACCTTTAGTAAACCACACTCCTTTTCCGTCCTTCTCCAGCTGCATGCGCAAGAGAGCTATGGGCTCGTTAAGGTGATCTGTAGGGAGGAAATTGCCAGGTAAGAGGTGTTATCCTGTTATCCTTCGGGATCGAACTCTACTCCAGTGTGTACCTGGACAATTTGTGAAGCTCCCCTGTTAGCTGTTAGGAGGTTGAAGTGTCCTCCAGGAACTCCTGTCTACTACCATCTTGAACACTTGTCTTCACTGTAGTGTAAGAATTCTGTCTTAATTAAGGACCAGTTATATCTATTAAATATATATATATGTATACGTTGTAATGAGTTGTGGGGATTTGGATATTTGTTTCCTGTGTGAAGGTGTTGGAGTTAGTTTATAAATTTAGTTACCACGGTTAGGTAGGAGGCTTAAGGTTTTCCTTACTTTACTTTTCTTTGATCTTCCTTCCTTCTAATAGGTATAGGTTAGTTGTTAATTATTGGGCCCGTGCTGTTGTAATTTAAGTCTCATATATTCTTACTATGTTAGGATTAGCTTTTTAGTAATAGGAAACCTTGTGAGAATGTTATTTACCCTGTGTTTTTTTTTTTTTTTTGGTTTTGGTACATTTAATGTTAAGATGTCTCACAAGGCTGATTTAGTGTAAGTTTGCTTGTTTATTAAATATTGTTAATTTTTCTCTGGTGTTTGTCTTCAAATTCCTCTTGCTCTGTGTATATTTTTACCGCTTACGATTCCTGTTTAAATTAAAGTTTAAAGAACCTAAGTTACGGCTGAAGAGGTCGTAACAAAGTGGCGACCGTGACAGGATACGAACCTGCAATCTTCGGATCAAAATGGTATTGATGTCTAACCCTATTCTAACGTCTCCTGACTTTCAGAAACCGTTTATTGTGGCTGTGGATGCCAGTGATGTAGGCATAGGTGGAGTACTTTTTCAAAGACATGAGGATGGTGAAGTGCGTCCAGTATCGTACTTTAGTCGTAAGTTGCTGGATGCAGAGAAAAGGTATTCCACCATTGAGAAGGAGGCACTGGCTTTGATTCGCACTTTAGTTCACTTCAAACCGTATGTGACTAATTTTTCCTTCCCTGTGGAAATTTGGACTGACCATAACCCATTGGTCTTCATTGAAAGAATGAAAGGTTCTAATCAGAGGATTCTTCGTTGGGCTCTTCAACTGCAGGAGTTTCCTTTAATTATTAAACATGTTAAGGGTGTTGACAACTGTATTCCTGATGCCCTCTCTAGGATGTAAGTTTGTTCATTTCTTTAATCACATCAGCCTTCTCATTTCTCCCTCGAGTTTTGTATTGAAAATTTTATTTGAGGTAGTTAACTTTTGACCATGTTTAAACTAATTTGTGGATTCAGTATATTTTACTGTATTGTTGTTCTGAGTATTTGCTTCACCTCATTGTTTTTCCTTTGCAGGATGCTTTGGATTAAGTTATCCACATTTTATCTAATAGTATGTTATGTGGTAGTGTTGTAAAAAAATTTGTATTCTATTTGAATAAAATTTTTTTTTTAGGGGGAGGAAGGTGTCAGATTAACGTAATTTATTGATTTTTCTTTGCTATAAGTGTTAACTAAATCAGCCTTGTTTTCCTTAGTTGTAAGTTATTTTCATTATTATTCAGTTCAACGGCTGTACCTTTTTTCGTTAACGTAATGACCAGTTTTGTTTTGCTTCCTCCTCTTGTTGTGAATTACCAAACTATCGGGCTAACAATTGTTTTCGTTTTTGTTTTTTCGAGTTGAACTGGAACTATAGTGCTGTATGTGGAGAGCGGTCCGGTGAATTCGGGCCAGACTACGCTATTGGACGTACGCTCTGTTAGCTGCAGCTTTATTTGGAGATTATTTACTTCAACAGACCTTCAGTTGGAAGTGGTTTACCGTAGATGTGCCGAGCCATCTGCGGTACAAGCACATTGTGGAGTTTGGTCACGGTAGTGATTTCGCAGGTGATGTCATCTGCGACCCCTGTGCTCCTGTTTCCCGCCTGAGGATTTGGCGGAAGACGTAGTCGTCGCTCCGTCCCAACACGTAGGATACCTTTAGTAAACCACACTCCTTTTCCGTCCTTCTCCAGCTGCATGCGCAAGAGAGCTATGGGCTCGTTAAGGTGATCTGTAGGGAGGAAATTGCCAGGTAAGAGGTGTTATCCTGTTATCCTTCGGGATCGAACTCTACTCCAGTGTGTACCTGGACAATTTGTGAAGCTCCCCTGTTAGCTGTTAGGAGGTTGAAGTGTCCTCCAGGAACTCCTGTCTACTACCATCTTGAACACTTGTCTTCACTGTAGTGTAAGAATTCTGTCTTAATTAAGGACCAGTTATATCTATTAAATATATATATATGTATACTTTGTAATGAGTTGTGGGGATTTGGATATTTGTTTCCTGTGTGAAGGTGTTGGAGTTAGTTTATAAATTTAGTTACCACGGTTAGGTAGGAGGCTTAAGGTTTTCCTTACTTTACTTTTCTTTGATCTTCCTTCCTTCTAATAGGTATAGGTTAGTTGTTAATTATTGGGCCCGTGCTGTTGTAATTTAAGTCTCATATATTCTTACAATGTTAGGATTAGCTTTTTAGTAATAGGAAACCTTGTGAGAATGTTATTTACCCTGTGTTTTTTTTTTTTTTTGGTTTTGGTACATTTAATGTTAAGATGTCTCACAAGGCTGATTTAGTGTAAGTTTGCTTGTGTATTAAATATTGTTAATTTTTCTCTGGTGTTTGTCTTCACATTCCTCTTGCTCTGTGTATATTTTTACCGCCTACGATTCCTGTTTAAATTAAAGTTTAAAGAACCTAAGTTACGGCTGAAGAGGTCGTAACACATGTAAAGGAAAAATGGCACAAAATTCGACGTAAGGGAAGACGGTAAAAATCAACTTTCCTACAGTCCTCCCCTGTAGCGAAAATGCCACAGCTCGGCATAGACGATATGAAGATCCAGGTCTACCAACAAAATGAAATGCAACAGCGTATTTTGGACAAGAACGCTGTAGTTCTGAGCATAAAATAATCGAATCAAAAGAGATCTACTTCAATTGAGGTTTCCGAACTTACTACAGACTACGTGAAATAAACTATCTTTAATTTATGTGCTTTAAAAGCTATGTTATAGATTGGCAGTTCTGACAACCCTTCTGTTACTGTTCGTAAACATGCAGACCCTGGCAAGTTTTACTCTGACCAAATACATGCAGGAAACAAATACATACTTTAAAAAAATTTTTCAGGATATTCTTTGAAAACAAACATACTCAATATTATTTATGTATAACAAACTATAGCTAAAATGTTTATGATATTTTTATTATTGATATTCATCATAAACAGATCAAATACAGATGCTTCCTCAAGTCAAGTGTAGAAATCGATGAGGAAAGGAATCATCATTTTATGATACCAAATTATCTAAAAAATATTGGCAATGCGAAGGTAGGAAGGACTATTATGGTCATACGAATAGGAATTATCAATAACGGATAAAGTATAGTATATGATGACTGAAACATATTATTATTATTGAGAAAATGATCCCTGTTCATATGGAACAAGCCCACAGGGACTATCGACTTGAAAATCAAGAAGCTTCCAGAGAATATTAAGGCGTTCATTAGGAAGTAAGAGAAGGTAAAGGGAAATACAGAAAGAGATATCGCTTATTAAAAAGAAAAAATAAATTAATAAATTAATAAATGGATTAAAATGTATTAAAATGCAAGGAGAACTACGTTAGGATAGTAATGCATTGCATCTTGAATAATACATTTTTTTCCAAGAAAATTACATTAAATGATAAACATTTCCAGCTTGAAAATGCCTGTAACATAACATTAATGTCATTCTGAAAGAGTTGACTGATAATAATTACGGCAAACTTTCGTCTTATTCTTCATGATTACTGAGAAATACCGTTCATTAACATGACATCATTTATAGGATTAACATGATTAAGGCAACATGCTTTGATTGGCGGGCCAATAAGCTGTGTTTTATCCAGCTCGAAAGCAAGATCTATTTGGTTTTCGAACAAAGCCTTAGGCTATTGCTTTGCTTTCTGACGAATCATAGTCTGATTGCAACATTGCCTTATTGAAAGGAAATTGCCATATATTGTAATTTCGTAGACACATTAATTATCCACTCTGAAGGAGAAGTTGGCTTGTTAGACGAAAAAATCCTTAGTCTATATCCTTGCCATTCTTGCGAATTTTGCCTGGCTTGCAACATTGCCGTATTGCAAGGGCATTACAATATATAGGAATTTATGTTACCTATTCGTGATTAGAAGGTCAATGTACTGCATTTAATCAAGCTTGGAGCAAAATTTTCTTTGCCAAGAGGAAAAGTCCCAAGGCTGTAGCCTTGCCATTTTGGCGAATTTCCCCTAGCTGGAAGCATTCCTTATTGCAAGGAAATTGCGATATGTTTCAACTTTTCATGAATTGGAGAACATTAGACTGCATTTGATTCCAAAAATGAATAGTTGCTTTGCTCCGGGAACACCATAGTAAGTTGCTAATTTTCACTTTTTCATTGCTTGCAACATTGCTCTATCGCAAGGACATTGAAACATATTGTTAATTTCCATGCATATATTTCATCAGAAGAACTCCAATTTGTATTTATTCCAGTTTGAAGGAAAAGTCGTTGTGGACCATAAAAAATTGCCAAAGGCTACAAGCGTCGGTATTTTGACGAATTTTGCCGGACCTGCAACATTGCAATAATGCAAGAAAGTTGCAATATACTACAATTTCTACTGTATTTTTCTTTTCGTTTCTTTATTCTGAAGCAAATGGGCTCGTTCCCAAAAATTTTCTTCTTATTTTGTATGTTATGAGTTTGCTTGCAACCTTCCTGCATTGCATGCAAACTGCAATATATTGTGATTTCGAATGAATATTTGCCATTAGAGTCCCAGTAGACTGTCTTTTATTCGGCTCGAAGCTTGAACAGTTGGTTCTGAACTCACAAAATCTAACTGACTATATTTTATGCAATTTCGAGAAAATTTTTTCATTCCTTTAAAAAAAACATAAGGCTACGGACATATTATTTTCAAGAGTTTATGTTTTCTTGCAACATTACAGTATTGCAAGCCAATTTTAATAATAACAAATTATACATGCATGCAAGCCATTTAAGGCCCAGTAGACTGCATTTTCTCCAATTTCAAAGTGAAGATGGTTTGCTCTTAGAAAAACTCCTCTAGCTATATCCCTGTTATGTTAACGAATTTTGCCTTGCTTTCAACATTGCCCTATTGCTATCTAATTGCAAAACATTGTAATTTCGAAAGCATTCATCATTAGAAGCCAATGAAAATTATTGTATTCGGTTAGAAGGGAAGATTGTTTGGCTATTTCATACTAATTTTGCAATAATTGCAACGTTAACTTATTACCCCTACTGTCATCACATTTCACATTGCACCTCCATCTGCAACATTGATATGAGTGTGGAGACTTCTTGTTCTTTATAAAGTCTTCTGAGAAATTAGGTCTGAGATGAAATTATAACATGTCATTTTCATGTCCTTTTTTTGTAAGGCAATTATTCATTTGTCTTGTTTCAGCTTCATGTATATGAAACTGAACTATAATGATCATGTGATTACAGGAAACTATTGTAGGCACCCCCTCCCCTGGGGCCCTCCAGGCACACACCACCAGAAACGTCTTTTTCATGAGTCAGAAAAAACACTTTCTCCCAGTTGTATGCCCTTCTTGTTCTCATTTTAAATATTACTTTTCCGCTCGCGATTGTTAATGACATGTCCAGAGTTTTGATTAAAGAATTAGTATATCACTCGCCTCGCTGCCTCTACACTATCATGTGTTCAAATGCTATATTACAATACACTTTTGTTTTTGGTTTATTGCTCTTCTGTCAGAACGAATGATAAATGAGACTTTTCCATTCATTATCGTAGAAAATGATATCAAAACAATAAATGAAATCGGATTTCATTTTCGTCTCCAATTCTCCGTATACTCTAAGGCGGCCACGTGGTCACCATGCGGTCCTGTTTGCTCAGAAGAATTTGAAGATTTTTAACTATAAGCAAGTCGTTGCCGCCATCTATCGGCCACCGTTGAAAATCAGCGAAAATGTACCAACTGCATCTTCAAAGATGGGCGTGCGAGCTGGTAGAGTATTTTCATTACAAGCTTCTAATCATTATTTAAGAGGTTAATTGTATTAAGAAAACTAAATACAGCATCAACTAGGAATAAATAATTCATAGAAAGAAAAAATAACACTAAAATTATCACCCTAGCGAAAATGACGTTGCACGTTATAGACAATATGAAGATCCAGGCACACCAATATTATCAGATTTAACGCCGCATTTTGGACCAGAATACTGCACTTCTGAGCGTAAAATTTATAGACTAAAAAGTTATTTACATAAAAATCATGTTTCTACACCTACTGCAGACTACTATCAATAATAAACTATCTTTAATTCATCAACTTTAAAAGCTGTATAGATTGGCAGTTCCGACAACTCTGCTGTTACTGTTCTTAGACGTAAAGGTCTCGCCATGTTTTACTCTGAACAAATAAATGCAGACAACAAATACATACAGTTCATATTATTTTTTGAAGTGGGCGGAGGTGGGGGGAATCCTACGAAAATAAACATATAAGTAGAAGACATAACATAATTTACATACTCAAAGTCCTACAAGATTAACCAACCATATTATTGATGTGTAAGATATGATCCTACATCATAAACAGATTAAATACAGATTCTTCTTCAGCTCATCTGCTGAAACTGAAAATTTAATTCATCATAATTTTATGATACCAACATATCAGAAAAGTATTGGACAATGTATAAAGTAGGAATGAATATTATGGTAATAAAAACATGAATTGTCACAGCAGTTGAAGTATAGTATATGATGACAGAAACGCCTATTGGAATAATAGCCTACATCTTATTTTAGCCAAATTACACAAAAATAAAAAAAAAAACTATTCAACTTGAAAATACCTATAACTCAACACTACTTTCATTCTGAAAGAATTCATCTATAATATTGACGGCAAACTTTCTTTTTATTCACTATAATTACTGAGAAATACCGCTCATTAATTTCACACTATTTAGAGGATTAAGGCATAACTGCTTTGATTATGGGAGCATAATGGTATGAATCACCAATATTCTGCAGTTGCAATGTATATTCGTCATTGGTGGGCCAATAAGCTGCATTTTATATAGTTTCAAAGGAAGATCAATTTGGCTTACGGACAAATCTTAGGCTATGGCTTTGCTTTCTGACGAATCTTGGTTCTATTGCAACATTGCCATAATGCAAGGAAACTGCGATATACTGCAATTTCATAGCTATACGACTCATTAGACGAAAAGTCGGCTTGACTCCAAAAGAAAAAAAGTCCTGAAACTATGAATCCAGGTAAAAAAGGCACTGGGAAAAAAGTCACAGAAAAAAAGTCACAGAAAAAGTCACAGGAAAATAAGTCACAGGAAAAAGTCACAATAATCTTTCCTAGATAGTGACCCGCGCTGGGGATTTTCGTGTAAACATAAACAAAAGGCTTTAAATATCAAAAAGATAATGACCCCCAAGAAATGTGAATCTTTCCCCTTTGACTTTATTACCGGCTACCATAAATTAATGTGACTTTTTTTCCTAGCCAAAATTGTGATTTTTCCTGTGAACTTTTTTCCCGTGACTTTATTACCGGCAACCGAAACGATATCCTTGCCATGCTGGAAAATTTTAGCTAGCTTGCAATATTGCTGTATTGCAAGGACATTGCAATCTATTGCAATTTCTCATGCATTTTCGTGATCAGAATGTTAACATATTGCATTTTATCCAGTTTGAAAGAAAATTATGTCAAGAGAAAAAATTCCAAAGGTTATATAGCCTTGCTATGTTGGGGAAATTTGCTTTGCTTGGAACATTCTTGTTGCAAGGAGGTTGCAATATATTGCAAGTTCCTGTGCATAATGGACGTTAGTAAGACATTAATTTGTATTTTATCAACTTTGTAGGAGAACTCATTCTGGTCACCAAAAATTTCCGAAGGCTATAGATTTGGTGTTTTAACAAAATATACTGGCTTGCAACATTACAAAAATGCAAGCAAGTGGGAATACACTGCAATTTTGACTGCATTTTTGGCATAACAGACCAATTGCTTTCCCGTTCTTTAATTTCAAGCAAAAGTTGGTTCATTCCCCAAAAAACATCCTAACTATGTTATTTTTATTATTGTGAGTTTGTTTACAACCTTGCCGTATTGCAAGCTACTTGCAGTGTATTGTGATTTCTAACGCATATTCTTCATCAGAGTCCCAGTATACTGCCTTTTATTCAGTTTTATGCTTCTATAGTTGGTTTGCAACTTCCAAAATCCATGAGATTACAATTTATCTAATTTCAAATAAAATTTGCAAGCTCCCATTAAAAACACAAGGCTATGGACCTGTTATTTTCACGAATTTAACCTTGCTTGCAACAAACTCCTTTGTATAAAAGACAATTATGCATGCATGCAACCTTTTTAAAGTCCAACAGATGACATTTTATCGTATTTCAAATTAAAACTACTTTGGTTCCACAAAAAAGAAAAAAAATCCTAGTTATATCTATGTTATGTTGACGAATTTTCCCTTGATTTCAACATTGCCCTCTTGCTAGCAAATTGCAAAATATTGTAATTTTGAGCTCATTCTTCATTAGAAGCCCAATAAACATCGTTCCATCGTGTTAGAAGGAAAGATGGTTTTGCTATTTTATACTAATTTTGCAATAATTGCAAAATTACCTACTAACATCATATTTCACATTGTATCTCCATCTGCAACATTGCAGTGAGTGCGGATATTTGTTGTTCTTTATAATAGCCTTCTGAGTAAGTAATTCTGAAATAAAATGCTTAAATGAACTTTTTATGCCCTTTGTTGCGGAGTTATTAATTTTTCCTGATTCACTTTCATATAGATGAAGCTAAACAGTAATGATCATGTGATTACAGAAAATTATCATGTGTTCAAATGCTATATTACATTACATTTTTGGGCTCAGTTTCAGTCTTCTGTTGAAACGAATCATAATTGAGACTTTTTCATTCATTATCACAGAAAATTATATCAAAGTAATGAATGAAATCGGATTTCAGTTTCGTCTTCAATTCTCATACACTCTAAGGCGGCCACGTGGTCACCATGCGATCCTTTCTCCACCGAACAAACTAGAGGAATTTTGACTATAAGCAAGTCGTTATGGCCATCTATTGGCACCTAAGAAAATAAGAGAAAATATACCAACTGCAGCTTCAAAGATGGGCGTGAGAGCTAGCTAGATTATTACTATTACAAGCTTCCCCTCATGATTTATGATGGTAATCGTTTTGAGATAACAAAATACAACATCAATTGGAAATAAATAATTCATAGAAAGGAAAAACTGCACTAAAATTATAACCCATAGCGAAAATAAAGATGCACGTTATCGACGATATGAAGATACAGGCATATCAATATTACCTGACTGATTTAACACTGAATTTTAGATAAGAATACTGCAGTTTGGAGCATAAAATGATTGAATAAAAAGTTATTTACTTAAAAGTAATGTTTCTAAACTTACTTCAGACTACATTAAATGATAAACTATCTTTACTTCATCAACTTTCAAAGCTGTATAGATTGGCAGTTCCGATAACTCTGCTGTTACTGCTCTTAGACGTAAAGGTCTCTCCGTGTTTTACTCTGAACAGATAAATTCATAATCAAATACATACAATTTACATTATTTTTTGAGAGGGCGTTGGAGATCCTATGAAAATAAACTCATAGGTAGAAGGAATGACTTATCATTATTTACGTACTCAATATCCTTCAAGATTAACAAGCCATATAGTTGGTGTTTAAGATATAATCCTAAAACTTATCATAAACAGACCAAATACAGATTCTTCCTAAACTCAGCTGTTGAAATTGAAGACTAAAATATGAATAGGAATTATCAATGAACGGATTAAGAATAATCTATGTAACTGCAACTGTAAAGGGTGCGGGGGCGGGGGGGCGGCGTGCGAGGATAGAATGAGGGATCGATTATAGATCGATTTAAACCCCTAAGGGTCCAACGGAAGGAAGATGAGGCTTGGAAAGGGGTAGAAGTGGTGGGTGAGAGAAAAGTATGAGGGGAAGGAAAAAAGAATGGGACAGTCCCATTTGTAGTTTATAGTCTATGATGACTGAAACATGTTATTATTGTTTAGAAGATGAACCCTATTCATATGGAAAAAGCCCACTGGGGCCTTTGACTTGAAATTCAAGAAGCTTCCAAAGGATGTTGAGGTGTTCGTTAGGAAGTAAGAGAAGGAAAAGAGAAATACAAAAAGAGATATCACTTATTAAATAGAAAAAAAAAAACATTAATTAACAAATTAATAAATAGATTAAAATGAAGCAAAATGCAATGAAAACAGCATTTGGGTAGTAATACTGACGGCAAACTTTCATTTTATTTCTCATGATTACTGAGAAATATCGTTCATTAATTTGACATCATTTAGAGGTTTAAGGCAAAACTGCTTTAATTGTGGGAGCGTTATGCTATAAATCAATCATTATGCAACTTCAACTACAATGTATATTCGTCAATGGCGGTCCAATAAGGTGCGTTTTATCCATTTCGAAAGCAAGATGAATTTGGCTTACGAACAAATCCATAGCCTATTGCTCTGCTTTCTGACGAATCTTAGTCTGATTGCAACATTGTCTTATTATAGGGAAATTACGATATATTGCACACTAATTATCCAGTCTGAAGGAGAAGTTGATTTGTTCGAGGAAATAACCCTTAGTCTATATCCTTACCATTCTTGCGAATTTTACCTGGCTTGCAACATTGCTGTATTGCAAGGGCATTGCAATATATAAGAAATTCTGTTACCTATTCGAGATTAGAAGGTCAGTATACTGCATTTTATCAAGCGTGAAGCAAAAGTTTCTTTACTAGAGAAAAAGTCTCAAGGCGAATTTTCCCTTGTTGGAAACATTCCTTACTGCAAGGAAATTGCAATATATTGTAACTTTCCATGCATAAGAGAATATTAGACTGCATTTTATTCCAAAAAAGAATAGTTGCTTTGCTGCCGAAAAAACATCATAATAACGTTAATAATTTGCATTTTTTTCATTGCTAGCAACATTGCCATATTGCAAGAATTTTGAAACATAATGCTAATCCCATGCATATTCGTCATTAGAAGAACTCTAATGTGTATTTAATTTGTTTCAAGTTAAAGTCATTGTGAACCCTAAAAATTTGGCCAGATCTGCAACATTGCAATAATGTAAGAAAATTGCAATATACTACAATTTCGACTGCATTTTGCTTTCCCTTTCTTTAGTCTGAAGAAATATTGTTCGTTCCACAAAATCACCCCAATTGTCTTGCTATTTTGTATGTTATGAGTTTGCTTGCAACCTTCCCGTATTGCATGCAAATTACAATATACTGTATTGTGATTTCGAATGCACATTTGTCATTTGAGTCCCAGTAGACTACCTTTTATTCGATTCGAAGCTTGAACAGTTGGTTCTGGACTCCGTAAATTCAATAGACTACATTTTATGCGATTTTGAGAAAATTTGTTTATTCCTTTAAAAATACATAAGGCTACAGACATGTTATTTTCAAGAATTTATGTTTTCTTGCAACATTACAGTACTGCAAACCTGTTCTAGTAAAAGCGAATTATGCATACATGAAAGTCATTTGAGGCCCATTAGACTGCACTGTATCCAATTTCAAAGTAAAGATGGTTTGTTCCTAGAAAAAAACTCTGGAGATACGAGTATATCCCTGTTATACTGAAGAATTTCTTGTCAACATTGCGCTGTTGCTAGCCAATTGCAAAACATTGTAATTTCGAAAGAACTCATCATTATAAGCCAATGAAAATTATTGTATTAACTTAGAAGGGAAGATTGTGCAATAATTGTAACATTACCTATTACTATACTATCATCATATTTCACACTGCTCCTCCAACTGCAAAATTGCAATGAGTGTGGATTCCTCTTGTTTGAAACATTTTAATGTGTGGATACCTATTTTTCTTTATAATAGCTTTCAGAGAAATTAAGTCTGAGATAAAATGATTAGGCTACATGTTATTTTCCTGCCCTTCTTTTATAAGGTAATGGTACGGGTATACACATCGGATTATTCATTTGTCTTGATACAGTTTCATGTATATGAAAGTAAACTAATGATCATGTGACTACAGGAAACTATTGTAGACGCCCCCTCTCCTGGGGCCCTCCGGGTACACGCCACCAGAAACGTCCTTTTCATGTGTCAGAAAACACACTTTCTCCCAGTTGTATACCCTTCTTGTTCTCAGTTTAAATATTACTTTTTCCGCTCGCGATTGTTAAATTAATGACATGTCCAGAGCTTTGAAAAAAAAAAAAAATAGGATATACTTCACCGCTGTATATCACTCTCCTCGCTGCCTCTACATTATTATGTGTTCAAATGTTATAATACATTACATTTTTTTTTTTTTTTTAGTGTCAGTCTTCTGTCTAAACGAATGATAAAAGTATTGAACAATGTATAAAGAAGGAAGGAGTAATGTGATAAAAAAACAAACATGAGCAGTTGAAGTATAGTACTGTATTTGATGACAGAAACACCTGTTGGAATACTATATCTTAAAATTTGAGCTAAATTACATACACACACACACACACACAAAAATTCAACTTGAAAATACTTATAACTCAACACTAATTTCATTCTGAGAGAATTCATTGGCGGCAAACTTTCTCTTTTTTTCTCTATAATTACTGAGAATTACCGCTCGTTAATTTCACTCTATTTAGAGGATTAAGGCATAACTACTTTGATTATGGGAGCATAATGGTATAAATCATCAATATTCTGCAATTGGAATGTATATTCGTCATTGGCGGGCCAATAAGCTGCATTTTATCCAATTTGCAAGGAAGATCAATTTAGCTTACGAACAAATCTTAGGCTATGGCTTTGCTTTCTGACGAATCTTGGCTCGATTACAGCATTGCCACAATGCAAGGAAACTGCGATATACTGCAATTTCGTAGGTATATGAATCATTAAAGACCCAACAGAATGAGTTCTACCCAGTCTGAAGGAAAAGTCGATTTGGCCAGGAAACAGATATCCTGAAACTATATCCTTGCCATGCTGGAGAAGTTGAGCTGGCGTGCAACATTGCTGTAGTGCAAGGACATTGCAGTATATTGCATTTCTCATGTGTTTTATCGATCAGAATCTCAAGATATTACATTTTATCCATTTTAAAGGAAAAGTATGCCAAGAGAAAAAGTCCCATGCTATGTCTGCGAAATTTGCTTTGCTTGAAACATTCTTGTTGCAAGGAAGTTACAATATGTTGCAACTTCCTGTGCGTAATGGACGTTAGTAAGACATTAATTTGTATTTTATCAACTTTGATGGAGGAATCGTTCTGGTCCCCCCAAAATTCCGAAGGCTTTGGTGTTTTGATATAATATACTGGCTTGCAATATTGCAATAATGCAGACACGTTGGAATATACTGCAATTTTGACTGAATTTTTGGTATAACAGACCAATCGCTTTCCCTTTCTTTAGTTTGAAGCAAAAGTCGGTTCGTTCCCCAAAAACATCCTAATTGGCCTGCTATTTTTAATGTTGTGAATTTGTTAGCAACCTTCCCGTATTACAAGCAAATTGTAGTATATCCTGATTTCGAATGTACATTTGTCATTTTATCTACAGTAATTTGAAATAAAATTTGCAACCTCCTAGAAAAAACACAAGGCTATAAACCTGTTACTTTCACGAATTTAGCCTTGCATCCAACATTGCAGCATTACAACTCTTTTATATAAAAGGCAATTATGCATCACTGCAAGCCTTTAAAGGTCGAATAGACTACATTTGATCCTATCTCAAATTAAAACTCTTTTGTGTTCCACAAAAAAAAAAAAAAAATCTAGAGTTATATCCCTGTTATGTTAACGAATATTTCATTGCTTTCAATACTTCCCTGTCGCTAGCAAATTGCAAAATATTGCAATTTTTAGCTCATTCTTCATTATCATGTATTCAAAGTCAATGCTATATTACATTAATTTTATTGCTTAGTTTTAGTCTTATGTTCAAATGAATGATAACTGAGACTTTTCTACTTATTATCGCAGAAAATTGTATCAAAATGATGAATGAAATCGGATTTCAATTCCGTGTTCAATTCTCCGTATACTCTGAGGCGGCCACGTGGTCGCCATGCGGTCCTTTCTCCGCCCAACAAATTAGACGAATTTTGACAATAAAAAAAATACAGCATCAATTGAAAATAAATAATAAATAAAATGGACATAGCGTAAAATGACGTTACACGTTATAGACGATACGAAAATCCAGGCACACCAACATTACCTGGTTTAAAACCGTATTTTATACAATAATACTACAGTTCGGAACATAAACTAATAGAATGAAAAGTTATTTGCATAGAATTCATGTTTCTGAACTTGCTACAGACTACTTTAGACAGTAAACTATCTTTAATTCATCAACTTTCAAAGCAGCATAGATTGGCAGCTCCAACAACTCTACCGTCAGCCTACAGTTTTTAGACGGAAATGTCTCGTCATGTTTTACTCTAAACAAATACATACGATTTACATTTTTTTTTAAGATGTGGAGGATCCTATGAAAATAAACTCATAAGTAAAGGAATGACTTACCATTATTTACGTATTCAATATCCTTCAAGATTAACAAGCCATACAGATGGTGTTTATGATATAATCCTAAAACTCATCATATACAGATCAAATACAGATTCTTCCTAAACTCGTCTGCTGAAATTGAAGACTAATTCATCATAATTTTATGATACCAGAGCATCTGAAAAGTAGTAAGCATTGCATAAGGAAGGACGGACTATTGTGGTAATAAAAACATGAATTGCCACATAGCGGTTAAAGTTAGTATATGACCACAGAAACAGATGTTGGAGAAATAAGTTTTATTTAAAGCAAATAACACCAACATTCAAATTATATTAAACTTGAAAATAACTCTAACTCATCATTAATTTCATTCTGAAAGAGTTCATCGATATTATTGACGGCAAAAACTCTTCTTATTCTCCATAATTATTGAAAATTACCGTTCATTAATTTTACAATATTTAAAGGATTAAGGCATAATTGCCTTGATAATGGGAGCCTAATGGTATAAATCAGCAATAATCTGCAATTGCAATGTAATGCATATTCGCCACTGGCGGGCCAATAAGCTGCATTTTATCCATTTCGAAAGCAAGATCAATTGGCTTACAAACAAATCCTTACGCTATAGCATTGCTTTTAACAAATCTTGGTTTGATTGCAACATTGGCTTATGGCAAGGACACTGAAATATATTGCAACTTCTCAAGAATTTTTGATCAGAATGTCAATATATTGCATTTTATCCAGTTTGAAGGAAAAGTTTGTTTGCCAAGGTAAAAATCCTAAGGCTATAGCCTTTCTACTTTGGCGAAGTATGGCTTGCTGGAAATATTCTTATTACAAGGAAAGAGCAATAGATTGCAGCTTCCTATGAATATTGGATATTTGTAGTACATTAACTTGTATTGAATAAATTTTGAAGTAGAAATCATACAGGGGTCTAAAAAATTTCCAAAATCTACAACTTTGGTATTTTGATGAATTATGCCGGGCTTGCAACACTGCACGAAAGCAATAAAGTTGCAATATATACTAAAATTTCGACCATATTTTTTGCATAACAGACCAATCGCTTTCAATTTTTTTTTTTTTTTTTTTTTTAGTTTGAAGCAAAAGCTGGTTCGTTCCCGAAAACACACTAATTGTCTTGCTGTTTAGAATGTTATGAGTTTCATTGCAACCTTCCCGTATTGCATGCAAATTGCAATAAATTGTGACATCGTAGGCATATTTGTCGTTCAAGTGCCATTAGACTGCCTTTTATTTAGTTCGAAGCACCAAAAGTTGGTTTTGAACTCCCAAAATCCAGCAGAATACATTTTATGCACTTTCAATGAAAATGTTAATATTTCTTAAAAAAAAAGGCTTGCAACATTACCGTACTGCCCATGTTATTAGCATATTGCACACTGAACCTCCATCCGGGACGTTAACATTAGTATGGAAATTTATTGTCCTTTATAGTATTTTTCAGGAAAAGTAATTCTGGAATTAAATTATTGCATGACGTGTTCTTGACTTTCTTTCGTAATTTAATGATTCCGGTCTAAATATAGCATGTGTCCAATACTCCTGATTTAGTTTCATATACATGAAACTAAACTGTAATGGTCATATGATTATAGGGAGTTATCAGGTGTTCTAAGGTTAGATAACCCTTCACTTTGAGTTCAGTTTCAGCCTCCTGACTAAATCCACGAAAATTGGGAATTTACCACTAATTATGTTATGAAATAGTATCAAAACGATCCATTAATGGAATGGTACTTTAATTGTCTTCAATTGTAAGTATACTCTAAGACGGCCACGTGGTCACCATGCGGCTTTTTCTCAGCAGAACAATTTAAAGGACTTTTTACTATAAGCAAGTCGTTAACGCCATCTATTGACAACCTAAGAAATTCAGCGCAAGTGAATAACTAGATTTTCAAAAAGGGGTGAGGAAACTAATTAGATTATTCTTATTCCCTTCTTTTCTCATAATTTTAAATGATGAGTCTACTGGAATATCTTAATTCAACTTCATTTCGAAATGAATATTTCATGTAAAGGAAAAATGACTAAAAATTCGACGTAAGGGAAGACGATAAGATTCAACTTGCATACAGTCCTCCCCCATAGCGAAAATACCACCGCCCATCATAGACGATATGAAGGCCAAGTCATACCAACAAAACTAAACGCAATATCGTATTTTGGACGAGAACATTGCAGTTCTCAGCATAAAATAGTCGAATTGAAAGCGATTTTCTTAAATACGGGGTTCTGAGATTACTACAGACTACGTGAAATAACAAACTACCTTTAATTCATCTGCTTTGAAGGTTATATAGACTGGCAGTTCCGACAATCCAGGCATACCAACAAAAAGAAATTCAACATATCGCATTTTGGACAAGAATGCTGTAGCTCTGAGCATAAAATAATGTTATTAAGGTTTATTATATCATACTCAGGTTTCTGACTTAACTGCAGTTTACTTTAAACAATGAACTATCTTTAATGCATCAACCTTAAAAGCCTATGGATTGGCAGTTCCGACACCCTGCAGTTCCTGTTTATGGAGGTAAAAGTCTCAGGCCAAATCTCTAAGGGAAACGATTGCATGTTTTTTTTTTTTTTTATTATTATTATTTCAGTGGAAAATGGTACGAAAATAAAAATGAACAAGGCGTGTCTTTGTTTGCATACATAATATCCTTCAAAAATGACAAATCATATTGTTTCAATGCAAAACACTTTCCTTACATTCATAGAAAAGGATGAACATAAATCCAGATACTTAATAAACTTTTGCGCTGAAAATGTGTGGGCGTATACAGTTGCCTTTACCTCAGTTATTTTCGATGACATCTTTGCTTCCATGCTTAACTCTTTCGGTCTAAAGACGATTATCATCATTGCCTGGATATATATTCATAGTAAATTATAATTATCTAAAAAAAATAAAATCAAACATTCTATGACTGCAAATTGCAATTATGGTTTGATTACAGTATTATGATTATATAGTGGCAAAGACAGCACTGATATTGTCTTAGCTTCATGACATACACACACATACACACACACGTGTGTGTGTGTGTGTGTGTGTGTAGCGCCTTCTGATGACACCTGATTGAACGAGGCTGATAATCCTCTTAGAGACGCATCGTGGGGGTCGTCACAATAAGCGCCGGGGCATTTTGGGAACATATCGTAGGAACTAATCGTCTGGTTTAGTTTTTTTAAGGGCGCCGTGTACAGGTGAACGCCGTGTTCTTCTTCATCATTTTTTATTCATTCTAGTCTTAAATGACAATATTTTAATAACGGAGCAGTTAGAGGAGTCTACCATTCCTCGACGATCCTAGATTTTCCTATTCGATTTGATCGCTAGAATGACCGTCATTAATGAACACCTGGGAGGCCCTGTCGAGTTCTTTATTTGTGGAGTGCCATGAGGAACAGTGTGAAAGAGCCCTTTCAATAAAAGCAGTCATGGCACTGAGCTTCAGTTTTTCAGGGCACTCACTCGGACCGTGAAGGCAGAGGCCAAGTTGGACCCCTTCTTTGACACTTCAGTCTCCAAATGCCCCAATTTTGCGAGAAGAGGATGCCAAGGACCGGAAGTTTATTTCCGTCTGTGCATGAGGCCAGCTTCTTCATCTCCCACAAACAACACCCTTACAATTCGGCACATCTCAGAATTTGTTGAGGCCGTCATGTGATGAACTTCAGCAAAACATTATCGGGCATATTTTACTTTTCCTGTGCCTTTATTTGTTTTTCTATATTTATCTTATTCAAGTGAAAACGTTCTTGAGTGTGTCTGTTCCCTTCCTCTGATGAAATGAATGTGAAACAATTATTACCTAACCCTTCTACTGTAGAGAGCGGAATTGTTAGAAAAACAGAAACTTTTCTGGACGAATCGGTTATTTATAATAATAACAATGATAATAATAATAATAATAATAATAATAATAATAATAATAATAATAATAATAATAATAATAATAATAATAATTTTGTAGAAGACCCTCCCCCAGACTTGTCTCAATGAATACAATCTCTTCCTTTGTGGTGCTTACTTCAAAATGACTTTTCCATTTCTTATTACCTTAGTCTCTAGGGATTGATTTTGCCAGTATCTATCCTTGATTTCAGTCTGTCGTTCTCTAAGACAGAGGCATATATATATATATATATATATATATATATATATATATATATATATATATATATATATATATATATATATATATATATATAATCATGAAGCTAGAAATGTCGGTTAATATCAAATCCACGCTACCTCGGGAAGCGAGGATTTGATATTAAGCGACATTCGTAGCTTCATGATTGTATATAAATCACAGTGTGATAAAAATGTCATATATATATATATATATATATATATATATATATATATATATATATATATATATATATATATATATATATATATATATATATATATTATAATATATATATATATATATATATATATATATATATATATATATATATATATATACACATACATACATACATACACACACAGTGTGTGTGTGTGTGTGTGTGTGTAATTAATTGTTCCAAATTATATTAAGTTCGCAGGGTACTCTGCACTACTTAATAAAATTTTCACAACATTAATTTTCCCTACCAGGAAGAATAAGACACGGAAATCTATATAATTGGCGGAGAATCAGTCTAAAAAAAACTTTATATTCGGCAACTAAACTGGTGTATGTACAGTTTTGTTATTGAAACGAAAAATAAAATAGAAAACAGTTACATTCCTGTATACATTTGACACATTTCCTTTAAAAGAAATAATTTAAATCTTCTTTTTCCTGTAGGTCATCATCAGTCTCATCACCTAGTTTGAATGTAATGAGTCGGATACAAATTTGTATAGCAAACAATTACCTTTTAAATATTGAAGTTTTTCTTTAAAATATTCTTAGAATTATGAAGTCTTACAAAAATAAACATTATCTCTAGTAAATCATTATTTTTTAAACGTGATTAACTTTGTCTCTGAGGGAAGAGTTTACTAAAATCCCCGTCACGTCCGGCTGTGGTTGTTTATTCATGATTCGAATTAAATAACAGGCAACTGAAATTCATATCCATGCATTGTTCTTTGTGACGTTCCACTCTTAGAAATTCATGACAAGGTTCGGGAATTTATCGAGGGAAACAAATTTTCAGGAGTACTGGAATTTGACAGTAATGATACATATATGTGTGTATATATATATATATATATATATATACGAGTGTATATATATATATATATATATATATATATATATATATATATATATATATATATATATATATATATATATATATATCATCGAGGTCCAATTCCAGTACTCCTCAAAATTTATTTCTTTTGATAAATTCCCAAGCCTTGTCATGAATTTTTATGAGTGGAACGTAACAAAGAACAATGCATGGATATGAATTTCAGTTCCTGGTTATTTCACTCGAAACACGAATAAACAACCTCGAACGGACCTGACGGGGAATTTAGTAAACTCTTCCCTGAGAGACAGTTAATCACGTTTAAAAAATAATGATTAACTAGAGATAATGTTTATTTTTATGTGTTCATAATTCTAAGAATATCTTAAAGAAAAACTTCAATATTTAAAAAAAATCTTTTCAGTAATATACCTTGCACGATATTTGATGAGAATTATATGTAAACAAGTAAAAAAATGCGTCGAAGTATTTTCGGCGTAATAGTTTTCAGTACAGCGTATAATGCTGTATGAAACTCTCAACCACGGCCCGTGAAACTCTCAGCCGTGGGCCACGCAACTTTCAGCCACGGCCTGGCTGTGTTGTTGGTACCTATAGTGTTACCAGATGCACAATCATATTTATATTTAACCATAGATTAAATAACAACTACTAAGGCTAGAGGGCTGCAATTTGATATGTTTGATGATTGGAGGGTGGATGGTCAACATGCCAATTTGCAGCCCTCTAGCCTTATTAGTTTTTAAGCTGTAAGGGCGGACAGGAAAAGTGTGGACGGACAGACAAATAGCCATCTCAATAGTTTTCTTTTATAGAAAAAAAAAAAACGTATCTAAGAGCTCAGTAAATGGAGTTAACAATTTGCTAAATGTTTTAGACTTTGTTTTATTTACGAAACACTTTAATGAAATTATTTTATTTACCTTTATATATATATATATATATATATATATATATATATATATATATATATATATATATATATATATATTTATGTATAAAGGTTATTTTAATATCTGCGATAATAAAAGTGGTTCCGACTAAGTAATATCGTAGGAAGACGATGTAGAGAGAGAGAGAGAGAGAGAGAGAGAGAGAGAGAGCTCTAGCAGACAAGCATCAAATTAAAGGCTTGTGTCCCTGCGTCTTCTGTGTGTGTGCGTGTGTACGTGAGTACCCATGTACGGGCGTGTACGTGTGCGAGCAAGTGTGTACATGTGACTGATTGACTTATTTTGCTCTCACTTAAATAATGAATGACATGCAGGATGCATAATAAGCTTATTCTTGAACATGAATTGACTCATTATAGGCCTATTCACAAGCTGTTCTGGATTATTTCACCATAATGAATATTTTTTTCTTTATTCTCTCTCTCTGTCTCAGTCTCTATCTGTCTGTCTGTCTGTCTGTCTGTCTGTCTGTCTGTCTGTCTGTCTGTCTGTCTCTCTCTCTCTCTCTCTCTCTCTCTCTCTCTGCATCAGAATAATGAGCATGCATAGGCCTAGACCGATAACATCTTCTGTTGCATCCCCCGTCGTCTATTGCATCCCAATCTTCTATTGCATACACATCCTTTAATTCCAGCGTGCATAATCTATTACATCTTCCACCTTCTATTGCATCCCCCCATCTTTTATCGCATCACCATATTCTATTTCATCTCTATCTTCTATTACATCCCCCATTTTCTATTGCATCCCCACATCATGTATAGCATCCCCTGTCTTCTGTTGCATCCCCCATCTTTTTTGCATCCTCCATCGGCTATGTTATCCCCCATCTTCTATTGCACCCGTGTACTATTGCATAAACCATCTTCTGTTGCATCCCCACCTTCAATCTCATCCCCATATTCTATTACATCCCCCACGTTCTGTTGCATCAACCATCTTCTTTTGCATCCTCCATCTTCTATTTCATCTTCCGTCTTCTATTTTATCCGTCACCATCTTTTGCATCCCGTCTTCTATTACATCGCCCATCTTTTATTGCACCCCCGTCTTCTATTGCACCCCTCATCATCTATTGCATTCCCCGTCTTTTTTTGCATTCCCTGTCTTCTATTACAACCCATCTTCTATTGTATCCCGTCTTCTATTGCATTCCCCATCATCTATTGCATCCCCCGTCTTCTATTGAATCCCCCATCTTCTATTGCATCTCCCCATCTTCTACTGCATCCCCCAACTTCTATTGCATCTCCCCCATCTCCTATTGCATCTCCCTCATCTTCTCTTGCATCCCTCGTCATCTATTGAATCACCGTCTTCTATTACATTCCCACCTTCCATTGCATCCCAAAATGGGACCAAACTGATCTTACACGATGGGTGGATGAAGTGGAGGCCATCTTCGACGAGTACCACCCAACGCCCCAGAGAAGGCCCTGATCCTATCTAAGCACATGCTGGTTAAAAGAAAGGACGCCTTCCTCGCCCTGGAGAACAGGGAAAGGGAGATCCCACAGAACTTAGGAAAGCCTTAGCTGTAGCTTACAAGTTCAGCCCCGAAAGTTGGCATCAGCTATGGCGGGGTCTTCTCAAAGCCATTGGTCAAACCTGGTCCGACTGGTCCTTTTACCAACTGGCTAGAGTCTATGGAGTGTACAGAGTTTCAAGATCTAAAAAAACATAATAATGATCGAGGACTTCCATGACCCACAAGCCCTTTACATAAATGAGGGATGCCTACCATTTTCCAGGGGTGCTGCCAGATAGCTGGCGAGTATGAGCCCCAGCATCTTTATTCAATCCCCAGACATATAACTCACTCGAGGTCCTCCTCTACATCGGTTAGGCTCAAGCAGCCTCCCCTTCCGCCAATTACCTACACCTTTTGCAACAAAACCGGCCACTCAGAACTAGACTGCCGGAGCAAGAAGGCAGCGCAGACGGCTGCCCATTCCAAACAGAGCCCTACACCTAACCCTTCTGTTATGGCACCTGAAAGGGACTGGAGCCAGACATTCTGCCAGGCGTGCCAATCATACGGGTACACCTAGAACTATTAGAATTTCCCTTTGTTGCTCTAGCATCCATGCCAAACTACAATAATAATAATAATAATAATAATAATAATAATAATAATAATAATAATAATAATAATAATAATAATAATAATATTATTATTATTATTATTATTATTACATATTTTTTTACGGTCAGCCTTTCTTTTATCAACATCATCTGCATCAGATCTGTTGACAAATTTCTTGCGTTTACATTTTATGTTGAGTGGACTGGTGTTTGTTTTCCATCAGGTTCCAACAAAAGCTGTTGCAGGATGAATAACTGTTGAATAGCTGGCAGAGCTATGGATTATGGATAATGATCAATTTTTTTATAGTGTCGCAAATAAATGTCTTTGGGATTATGGTTACGTCAGTACTTGAAGGTTGGTTAAGATTTCTGTTATAATGACTCTCTTGTAGCGTTTTGTAGGTATGGATGTATTCAAAAGTTTGTTTGGCTTTATGAGTTATGTATGTATGTATGTATGTATGTATGTATACTCTTGGTACGTTACAGAATTCTGGCAGTACGTATTCCTGCAGATTTTGTCCTTATAATCTAAATCAGCCCGCCTGAAACATAACTGATTGGTAAGTTTGAAATACGTGTTTTTTTTTTAATACACGAATATTAAGTTACAAATATCCCGCTAATATAGTATCATTTAACCTTCTTATTTTGACGTTTATAAATTGTCCATTATGGCGACTCTCTCAGAAACTATTCAAGAAATAAAATGATTGCATGTCATATTCACAGCCTTATTTTGTAGGTTAATGAAATGGTACAAATGTTGTCATTGTTTATAGTCTTGTTTCAGTTATATATATATATATATATATATATATATATATATATATATATATATATATATATATATATATATATATATATATATATATATATATATATATATATATATATATGAAAGTAAACTGTAATGATCACGTGATTATAGTGAGTTGTCATGTGTTAAAAGCCAAAATATTTCGTTTAACTTTGAGTTCATTTTCGTTCTTCTATATAAAAAAAAACCATCGATGGGAATTTTCCACCAATTATGTTATGAAACAGTATCAAAATGATCCATTAATGAAACAGTACTTTAATTATATCTTCAATTCTGCGCATACTCTATGGCGGCCGTGGTCACCATGCTGTCCTTTCTCCACAGAACAATTTAGAGGATTTTTTTTATTATAAGCAAGTCGTTAACGCAATCTATTAGGCACCTAAGAAAATCAACGCAAGTGAACAACTACATTTTCAAAGATGGGTGAGGAAACTAGTTAGATTATTCTTATTCCCATCTTTTTCTCATAATTTGAAATGATGAGTCTACTGGGATATCTAAATCCAACTTCAACTGGAAATGAATATTTCATGCAAAGGAAATATGACCCAAAATTTTGCGTAAGGGAAGACGATAAAAATCAACTTGCCTAAATGCCTCCGTCCGTCATAGGCGATATGAAGATCCAGGCATACCAACAAAATGAAATGCAACATCGTATTTTGGACAAGAACACTGCAGTTCTGTGAATAATATAATCAAATCAAAAGTGATTTACTTAAATTCAGCTTTCTGAACTTACTACAGTCTAAGTGGAATAACAAACTATCTTTAATTCATCTGCTTTAAAACTATATAATGGATTGGCAGTTTTGACAACCTTTCTGTTACTGTTCGTGGACACGAAGTCCTGGCATGTTTTACTCTGACCAAATACAGGAAAGAAACAAATACATACTTTTGAAAAAATTTTCAGGAAATTCTTCGAAATTAAACATGCTCGATAATATTCAAGAATAACAAACTACGGCTAAACTGTTTAAGATATATTATTAATATTCATCATAAACAGATCAAATACAGATGCTTCCTCAACTCCGCTGTACAAATCGATGTGCGAAGGAATCATCATTTTACTATACCAAATTATCTAAAAAGTATTGGGCACTGCTTAAGATAGGAAGGACTATTGTGGTCATACGAATAGGAATTGTCAATGAACGGATTAGGTATAGTCTATATAACTGCAACTGTAAGGGGTGTGGGGGGGGGGATAAGATAGAATGAGGGTTCGATTACAAATCTATTTAAACCCCTAACGGTCCCCCGAAAGGAAGATGAGGTTTGAAAAGGGGTAGAAGCGGGTGGGTGAACGGAAGGTATAAGGGGAAGGACAAATGAATGGGACAGTCCCATTTGTAGTTTATAGTCTGTGATGACTGAAACATGTTATTAATATTGTTTAGAAGATGAACCCTATTCATATGGAACAAGCCCACAGGGGCCTTTGACTTGAAATTCAAGAAGCTTTCAAAGAATGTTGAGGTGTTCATTAGGAAGTAAGAGAAGGAAAAGAGAAATACAGAAAGAGATATCACGTATTAAAAAGAAAAACATTAATTAATAAATTAATAAATAGATTAAAATGAAGCAAAATGCAATGTAAACAGCATTAGGGTAGTAATACTGACGGCAAACTTTCATTTTATTCTTCATGATTACTGAGAAATATCGTTCATTAATTTGACATCATTTAGAGGTTTAAGGCAAAAGTGCTTTGACTGTGGGAGCGTTATGCTATAAATCAATAATATTAAGCAACTTCGACTACAATGTATATTCGTCATTGGCGGGCCAATAAGCTGCGTTTTATCCATTTGGAAAACAAGATGAATTTGGCTTACGAACAAATCCTTAGCCTATTGCTTTGCTTTCTGAAGAATCTTGATTCTGATTGCAACATTGTCTTATCGTAAGGAAATTACGATGCATTGCAATTTCGTGGGCACATTAATTATCCAATCTGAAGGAGAAGTTGATTTGTTCGACGAAAAAATCCTTAGTCTATATCCTTGCAATTTATGCGAATTTTGCCTGGCTTGCAACATTGTCGTATTGCAAGGGCATTGCAATATCTAAGAAATTCTGTTGCCTATTCGTGATTAGAGGGTCAATGTACTGCATTTTATGGAGCTTGAAGCAAAAGGTTCTTTACCAAGAGAAGAAAGTCTCAAGGTTGTAGCCATTTGGGCGAATTTTCCCTTCGTGTAAACATTCCTTACTGCAAGGAAATTGCAATATATTGTAACGTTCCGTGCATAATAGAATATTAGACTGCATTTTATTCCAAAAAAGAATAGTTGATATGCTGCCGAAAGAACATCATAATGACGTTAATAATTTGTATTTTTTCATTGCTAGCAACATTTCCGTATTGCAAGGATATTGAAACATATTGCTAATTCGCATGCATAATCGCCATTAGAAGAACTCTAATTTGTATTTGATCTAGTTTCAAGTTAAAGTCGTTATGAACCCTAAAAATTTGGCCAGACCTGCAACATTGCAATAATGCAAGAAAGTTGCAATATACTACAATTTCGACTGCATTTAGCTTTTCCTTTCTTTAGTCTGAAGGAATAGGGTTCCTTCTCCAAAATCTCCCCAATTGTCTTGCTATTTTGTATGTTATGAGTTTGCTTGTAACCTTCCCGTATTGCATACAAATTGCAATATACTGTATTGTGATTTCAAATATACATTTGTCATTAGAGTCCCAGTAGACTACCTTTTTTTCTGTTCGAAGCTTGAACAGTTAGTTTTGAATTCTCAAAATCCAATAGACTACATTTTATGCATTTTCGAGAAAATTTGTTTATTCCTTTAAAACAAACATAAGGCTACAGTCATGTTATTTTCAAGAATTTGTGTTTTCTTGCAACATTACAGTATTGTAAACCTATTTTAATAAAAGCGAATTATACATACATGCAAGCCATTTGAGTCCCATTAGACTGCATTGTATCCAGTTTCAAAGTAATGATGGTTTGTTCCTAGAAAAAAAAAAAAAACAACTCTGGAGCTATATCACTGTTATACTGAAGAATTTGTTGTCAACATTGCCCTGTTGCTAGCCAATTGCAAAACATTGTAATTTCGAAAGAACTCATCAGTAGAAGCCATAGAAGGGAACATTGTTTAGCTATTTTATATTAATTGTGCAATAACTGCAACATTACCTTATTGCTATACTATCATCATATTTCACACTGCGCCTCCATCTGCAAAATTGCAATGAGTGTAGATACCTCTTGTCTGAAACATTGCAATGTGCGGATACCAACTTTTCTTTATAAAAGCCTTCTGAGAAATTAAGTCTGAGATAAAATTATTAGGCTACATGTCATTTTCGTGCCTTTCTTTCGTAAGGCAATGATACGGTTATACATGCCGGAGTTATTCATGTCTTGATTCAGTTTCATGTATATGAAACTAAACTATAATGATCATGTGATTACAGGAAACTATTGTAGGCGCCCTCTAGGTACACGCCACAAGAAACGTCTTTTTCATGTGTCAGAAAACACACTTTCTCCCAGTAGTATGCCCTTCTTGTTGTCAGTTTAAATATTACTTTTCCGCTCGCGATTGTTAAATTAATGACATGTCCAGAGTTCTGATAAAAAAAATTGGTATATAGTTCGTTGCTGAACATCACTCGCCTCGCAGCCTCTACACTATCATGTGTTCAAATGCTATAATACATTACATTTTTTTTTTCTCAGTTTCAGTCTTCTGTCTAAACGAATGATAAAAGTATCGGACAATGTATAAAGCAGGAAGGAATATTGTGATAAAAAAAAGAAATGAGCAGTTGAAGCTTAGTACTGTATTTGATGCCAGAAAAACCTGTTGGAACAATATATCTTATTTGAGCTAAATTACACACAGAAAAAACCCATATTCAACTTGAAAATAATTATAACTCAACACTAATTTCACTCTGAGAGAATTCATTTATAACGCTGACGGCAAACTTTCTTTTTTTTTCTCTCTCTCTCCATAATTATTGAGAATTGCCGCTCATTAATTTCACTCTATTTACAGGATTAAGGCATAACTACTTTGATTATGGGAGCATAATGGTATAAATCATCAATATTTTGCAATTGCAATGTATAATCTTCATTGGCGGGCCAATAAGCTTCATTTTATCCAGTTTAAAAGGAAGATCAGTTTGGCTTAAAAACAAATCCTTAGGCTATGGCTTTGCTTATTGAAGAATCTTGGCTCGATTGCAGCATTGCCATAATGCAAGGAAACTGTGATATACTGCAATTTCGTAGGGATATGAATCATTAGAGACCCAACAGACTGGGTTCTACCCAGTCTGAAGGAAAAGTCGGTTTGGCCCAGAAAAAAATATCCTGAAACTATATCCTTGCCATGCTGGAGAAGTTTAGCTGACATGCGACATTGCTGTATTACAAGGACATTACAGTATATTGCATTTCTCATGTATTTTATTGATCAGAATGTCAACGTATTACATTTTATCCAGTTGAAAGGAAAAGTATGCCAAGAGAAAAAGTCCCATGCTATGTCGGCGAAATTTGCTTAGCTTGAAACATTCTTGTTGCAAGGAAGTTAAAATATATTGCAACTTCCTGTGCATAATGGACGTTAGTAAGACATTAATTTGTATTTTATCAAATTTTAAGGAGGAATCATTCTGGTCCTCCAAAAATTCCGAGGGCTATAACTTTGGTGTTTTCATAAAATGTACTGGCTCGCAATATTGCAATGATGCAGGTAAGTTGGAATATACTGCAGTTTTTGGTGCAACAGAACATCGCTTTCCCTTTCTTTAGTTTGAAGCAAAACTCGGTTCGTTCCCCAAAAAACATCCTAATTGGCCTGCTATTTTTAATGTTGTGAATTTGTTAGCAACCTTCCCGTATTGCAAGTAAATTGCAGTATATTCTGATTTCGAATGCACAATTGTCATTTTAGCTAATTTCAAATAAAATTTGCAAGCTCCTTTAAAAAACACAAGGCCATATCTCTGTTACTTTCACGAATTTATCCTTGCTTGCAACATTGCAGCATTACAACTCCTTTATATAAAAGACAATTATGCATGCACGCAATTCTTTAAAGGTCGAACAAACTACATTTCATCCTATTTCAAATTAAAACTGTTTTGCTTAAAAAAAAAAATTCTAGAGTTATATCCCTGTTATGTTGACGAATTTTTCCTTGCTTTCAATATTTCCCTGTTGCTAACAAATTGCAAAATATTGCCAATTTGAGCTCAGTCTTCATTATCATGTATTCAAAATTAATGCTATATTACATTACTTTTTTTTTTTTTGCTCAGTTTTAGTCTTTTGTTCAAAAGAATGATAACTGAGACTTTTCCATTCATTATCACAGAAAATTGTATCAAAATAATGAATGAAATCGGATTTCAATTCCTTCTTCAATTCTCCGTATACATTGAGGCGGCCACGTGTTCGTCATGCGGTCCTTTCTCCACCGAACAAATTAGACGAATTTTGACTATAAGCAAGTCGTTAACGCCATCTATTGGCCACCTAAAAATATCAGAACAAATATACCAACTGCTTCTTGAAAGATGGGCGTGGGAACTGGCTAGATTACTTTCATTAAAAGCCTTCCCTCATTATTCAAGATGTTAATTGGTTTGAGATAACAAAATGCAGCATCAACTGGAAATAACTAATAAATAAAATGGAGAAATTACACTAAAATCATCACCCATAATGAAAATGACGTTGCATTTTATAGACGATACGAAAATGCAGGCATACCAATATTACCAGGTTTAAAACTATACTTTTAAATAATAATAGTAAAGTTCTGAACATAAAATAATAGAATGAAAAGTTATTTGCTTAGAATTCATGTCTCTGAACTTGCTACATATTACTTTAGATACTAAACTATCTTTAATTCATCAACTTTCAAAGGTGCATAGATTGGCAGCTCCAACAACTCTGCCGTTAGGCTACTGTTCTTGGACGTAAATGTCTCGTCATGTTTTACTCTAAACAAATACATACAATTTACAATTTTTTTTTTTTTTGTGATGGGGGGATCCTATGAAAATAAACTCATAAGTAAAGGAATGAGTTATCATTATTTACGTACTCAATATCGTTCAAGATTAACAAACCATTAAGATGGTGTCTAAGGTATAATCCTAAAACTTATCATAAACAGATCAAATACAGATTCTTCCTAAACTCATCTGCTGAAACTGAAGACTAATTCGTCATAATTTTATGATATCAGAGCATCTGAAAAGTACTATGCAATACATAAGGAAGGAAGGACTATTGTGGTAATAAAAACATGAATTGTCACATAACGGTTAAAGTTAGTATATGACGACAGAAATAGATGATGGAATAATAAGTTTTATTTAATGCAAATAACACCAAAATTAAAAATATTTTATATTTGAAAATAACTATAGCTTATCATTAATTTCATTCTGAAAGAATTCATTGATATTATTGACGGCAAACATTCTTCTCATTCTCGATAACTACTGAAAATCACCATTCATTAATTTTTAAATGTTTAAAGGATTAAGGCATTGCCTAATTGCTTTGATAAAGGGAGCCTAATGGTATAAATCAGTAATAATCTGCAATTGCAATGTAATGCATATTTGCCATTGGCAGGCCAATAACCTGCATTTTATCCATTTCGAAAGCAAGATCAATTTGGCTTACAAACAAATCCTTAGGCTATAGCATTGTTTTTAACGAATCTTTCTTTGATTGCAACATTGGCTTATGGAAAGGACACTGAAATATATTGCAACTTCTCAAGAATTTTTGATCAGAATGTCAATATATTGCCTTTTATCCAGTTTAAAAGAAAAGTTTGTTTGCCAAGGAAAAAAATCCTAAGGCTAAAGCCTTTCTATTTTGGCTAAGTATGCCTTGCTTGAAATATTCTTATTGCAAGGAAAGCGTAATAGATTGCAACTTCCTATGAATGTTGGATATTTCTAGTACATTAATTTGTATTGAATCAATTTTCAAGTAGAAATCGTTCTGGCGTCTAAAAATTTTCCAGAACCTAAATCCTTTGTATTTTGATGAATTATGCCGTGCTTGTAACACTGCACCATAGCAGTAAATTTGCAATATATACTAAAATTTCGACCATAGTTTTTGCATAACAGACCAATATCTTTCCTGTTTTTTTTCTATATTTTTTTTTTTTTAGTTTGAAACAAAAGCAGGTTCGTCTGCTAAAACACCCTAATTGTCTTGCTGTTTAGAATTTTATGAGTAGTGTAGTGCGTTGGATATTAAAGGACGTTTGTAGCTTACTGATTGTATGTGAATCACGGTGATGTGATAAAAAGTCATAATATGGCTGCGGGCGACAAACGCACTACACGGTCAACATGGCAGAGGTGGGTGGATATCGTCACTAAATACAAACACCTGAGTTCGACGGGGGATTTGTATAAGGGAGGCGATATCCACTTATACCTCACTTGCTGGTCGTGTGGTTTAAAGCGTCCACTGTAGACCTGAGTTCTTGTCCTTCGCTGGTTCGAGCCCACAGGACGACGAACTTATCATCAACTAAAAAATTCCCCTTCGGTAACATATATGAAAATATATTCTTTCTGAGGTAGAGTGAATTGGATATAAAGGACATTTGTAGCTTACAGATTGTATATGAATCACGGTGATGTGATAAAAAGTCATAATCTGGCTGCATGCGACAAACGCACTACACGGTCAACATGGCAGAGGTGGGTGGATATCGTCACTAAATACAAACACCTGAGTTCGACAGGGGATTTGTATAAGGGAGGCGATATCCACTTATACCTCACTTGCTGGTCGTGTGGTTTAATGCACCCAATGTAGTCCTGAGTTCTTGTCCTTCGCTGGTTCGAGCCCACGGGTCACGAACTTATTATCAACTAAAAAATTCCTCTTCGGTAACATATATGAAAATATATTATTTCCGAGGTAGAGCGAATTGGATATTAAAGGACGTTTGTAGCTTACTGATTGTATATGAATCACGGTGATGTGATAAAAAGTCATAATATGGCAGCGTGCGACAAATAAATGTTTTAGGGATTAGTGTTACGTTAGTATTTGAGGGTTGGTTAGGATTGCTGTTACAGTAACTCTCTTGTAGCATTTCGTAGGTATAAATGAATTCAAAATTTTGATTGGCTTTATGAGTTATGTATGTATGCATTTATGTATGTATGTATGTATGTAATATTGATTTTTTTGGTTCTTGGTACATGACAGAGTTCTGGCTGTACATATTCCTGTCGAATGCAGATTCTGTCCTGAGAATATAAATCAGCCCGTCTACAACATAACTGATTGGTAAGTTTGAAATACGTGGCTTTATTTATACATAAATATTAAGTCACAAATATCCCATTAATTTAATATCATTTAGCCTTTTTATTTTGACGTTTTATTGTTCATTATGATAACCCTCTGAGAAAGTATTCATGAAATAAAATGGTTGCATGTCATTTTTCACCATCTTATTTTGTAGGTTAATGAAATGGGTACAAATATAGTCATGGTCTATAGTCTTAATTCAGTTTTATATATGTAAAGGCTCGCGAAGGTGACCTTTGAAAAGTTGGGTCAGCTATTCGCAGGGTCCATTTTCACTACACGCAGCAGATAGGAAACTGCTGAAGCAATTCGCATACCACAGGAAGTCGCAAAAGGCTCCTTGGTGACAAGACACGGGCTGGCAAATGCGTTTTCAGCAAAGAACGTTCTAGAAGCTGAACCAGTTACAAAATCCGGTTTTGAAGGATGCATGTCGATAGTGACGCCTTGAAATACAGAGGCGTGTCTTGCCGAACTTTGACCTCGAATGATGCCATACAAAAGTATGTTCGTTCGTGCGTTACATAATGAATATAATGGGAGGAACCGTTGTTCGAATCGGACTTGTGAGATCCGATTCTTGTGTGTCTGAAGATGTGAGTGATTTTTCACATGGAGACTGTCCCAGAGGACTTGTGGAGTGAGTAAGAATTCATATACGTTTTTAGACTTTGTTTTTCAGAACTGTGAACACACGGTATCTCCTGTGACAGTGGAAGATGTATTTCTGCAATGTTTTACATTTTATGATTTTTAATGTGACGTTTGTTTTTTTCACAGGTATTTCTGTTCCACTCCATTCCTATTCCTTTTTCCTCTCTCCCTCCTACAAGGATGAGTGGTATGACATTTGAGATGACCTGTTTTTTTATTGATTGACCTGTTCATGATTTGACAAATGAGTTATTTTCTGTATTCCCTTAGGTATTTGAGTGTTTATGATTTTGGTGCATTATTTCCTTAGAAGATTTTCTGATAGTTATGTGAAACATTGGATTTCATTCTTCGTAATTTTTAAGAAGTTATTTTTCGTTGATTTTTGTCAATAAAGGGTTTTAGTTTTGTACTTAGTATCTCATTCCAGTAGTCCTTAGATTTTAGTTAGGGAAAGATACAACTGATGAAGTAGCTCACGCTACATGCTATCACACAATGTCTCGGGATAAGCGAGATCGAACCTCTGTTCATAAAACAGAGACTTAAATCAAGTATAGGCTCAGAAATGGCCTTTACATATATATGAAACTAAACTGTAAAGATCATGTGATCACAGGAAGTTATCATGTGTTCAAAGGCAAAATATTTCCTTCCATTTTGAGTTCATTTTCATACTTCTATATTAAAAAACGATCGATGTAAATTTTCCACTCATTTTGTTAAGAAAATGATCAATTAATGAAATCGTACTTTAATCATGTCTTCAATTCTAAGTTTACTATAAGGCGGCCACGTGGTCACCATGCGGATCTTTATACACAAAACAATTTAGAGAATTTTTTACTATAAGCAAGCCGTTAACGCCATCTGTTGGCCACCTAAGAAAATCAGCACAAGTGAATAACTACATTTTCAAAGATGGGTGAGGAAACTAGTTAGATTATTCCTATTCCCATCTTTTCCTCATAATTTTAAATGATGTGTCTATTGGGATATCTAAATTCAATTTCAACTGGAGGTAAATATTTCATGTAAAGGAAAAATGGCACAAAATTCGACGTAAGGGAAGAAGGTGAAAATCAGCTTTCCTGCAGCCCTCCCCCGTAGCGAAAATGCCACCGCCCGTCATAGACGATATGAAGATCCAGGCATACCAACAAATTGAAAGGCAACATCGTATTTTGAACAAGAACACTGCAGTTCTGAGTATAAAATAATCGAATCAAAAGAGATACACTAATTCAGGTTTCTGAACTTAATACAGACTACGTTAAATAACAAACTATCTTTAATTCATCTGCTTTAAAAGCCATGTTATAGATTGGCAGTTCCGACAACCCTTCTGTTACTGTTCGTAGACATAAAGACCATGGCAAGTTTTACTCTGACCAAATACATGCAGGAAACAAATATATACTTTTAAAAAAATTGTTCAGGATATTCTTTGAAAATAAACATACTCAGTATTATTCAAGAATAACAAACTATAGCTAAAATGTTTATGATATATTTATTATTGATATTCATCATAAACAGATCAAATACAGATGCTTCCTCAACTCAAGTGTAGAAATCGATGAGGAAAGGAATCATCATTTTATGATACCAAAATATCTAAAAAATATTGTCAATGCGAAGGTAGGAAGGACTATTGTTGTCATACGAATAGGAATTATCAATAACGGATAAAGTATAGTATATGATGACTGAAACATATTATTATTATATTGAGAAAATGATCCCTGTTCATATAGAACAAGCCCACAGGGACTATTGTCTTGAAATTCAAGAAGCCTCCAAAGAATATTGAGGCGTTCATTAGGAAGTAAGAGAAGGTAAAGAGAAATACAGAAAGAGATATCACTTATTAAAAAGAAGAAAAAATTAATAAAATGATTAAAATTTATTAAAATGCAAGGAGAACTACGTTAGGGTAGTAATGCATTGCATCTTGAATAATAAATTTTTTCCATGAAATTACATTAAATTATAAACATTTCCAGCTTGAAAATACTTATAACATAATATTCATGTCATTCTGAAAGAGTTGACTGATAATAATGACGGCAAACTTTCATATCATTCTTCATGATTACTGAGAAATACCTTTCATAAATATGACATCATTTATAGGATTAAGGCAAAACTGCTTTGTTTGTGGGAGTGTTATGCTATAAATCAGTAATATTATGCAACTCGACTACATTCAATGTATATTCATCATTGGTGGGCCAATATGCTGTGGTTTATCCAGCTCGAAAGCAAGATCTATTTGGTTTAAGAACAAAGCCTTAGGCTATTGTTTGCTTTCTGACGAATCCTAGTCTGATTGCAACATTGCTTGATTGTAAGGAAATTGCGATATATTGCAATGTCGTAGACACATTAATTATCCAGTCTGAAGGAAAAGTTGGCTTGTTAGACGAAAAAATCCTTAGTCTATATCCTTGCCATTCTTGCGAATTTTGCCTGGCTTGCAACATTGCAGTATTGCAAGGGCATTGCAATATATAGGAATTTATGTTACCTATTCGTGATTAGAAGGTCAATGTATGGCATTTTATCAGACCTGAAGTAAACTTTTCTTTGCCAAGAGAAAAATTTCCAAGGCTGTAGCCTCGCCGTTTTGGCGAATTCTCCCTAGCTGGAAACATTCCTTATTGCCAGGAAATTGCGATATATTGCAACTTTTCATGCACAGAAGAACATTGTTGCTTTGCTCTGGAAACACACCATAATAAGTTGCTAATTTGCACTTTTTTATTGCTTGCAACATTGCTCTGTTGCGAAGATATTGAAACATATTGTTAATTTCCATGCATGTTCGTCATTAGAAGAACTCCAATTGGTATTTAATCCAGTTTGAATGAAAAGCCGTTGTGGACCATAAAAAATTGCCAAAGACTACAAGCGTGGGTATTTTAATGAATTTTGCCGGCCTGCAACATTGCAATAATGCAAGAAAGTTGTAATATATTACAATTTCGACACCCAAATTGTCTTCTTATTTTGTATGATATGAGTTTGCTTGCAACCTTCCCGTATTGCATGCAAACTGCAATATATTGTGATTTCGAATGAATATTTGCCATTAGAGCCCCAGTAGACTGCCTTTTATTCGGCTCGAAGCTTGAGCAGTTGGTTCTGAACTCCCAAAATCTAATTGACTACAATTTATGCAACTTCGAGAAAATTTATTTATTCCTTAAAAAAAACATAAGGCTACAGACCTGTTATTTTCAAAAAATTATATTTTCTTGCAACATTGCTAGCCAATATTAATAATAGCAAATTATGCACGCATGCAAGCCATTTAAGGCCCAGTAGACTGCATTTTCTCCAATTTCAAAGTAAAGATGGTTTGCTCCTAGAAAAAAATCCTATAGCTAAATCCTTGTTATGTTGACGAATTTTGCCTTGCTTTCAACATTGCCCTGTTGCTGTCTAATTGCAAAACATTGTAATTTCGAAAGCATTCATCATTAGAAGCCAATGAAAATTATTATATTTGGTTAGAAGGGAAGATTGTTTGGTTATTTCATATTAATTTTAAAATAATTGCAACATTAACTAATTACCCCTACTGTCATCATATTTCACATTACACCTCCATCTGCAACATTAATATGAGTGTGGATACATACCTCTTGTTCTTTATGAAAGCCTTCTGAGAAATTAAGTCTGAGATGAAATTATAACATGTCATTTTCATATCCTTCTTTTGTAAGGCAATGATACGGGTATACATATCGGAATTATTCATTTGTCTTGATTCAGTTTCATGTATATGAAACTAAACTATAATGATCATGTGATTACAGGAAACTATTGTAGGCGCCCCCTCCCCTGGGCCCTCTAGGCACAAGCCACCAGAAACGTCTTTTTCATGTGTCAGAAAACACACTTTCTCCCAGTTGTATACCCTTCTTGCTCCCATTTTAAATATTACTTTTCCGATCGCGATTGTTAATGACATGTCCAGAGTTTTGATTAAAAAATTAGCATATACTTAGTCGTTGTATATCACTCGCCTCGCTGCATCTACACTATCAAGTGTTCAAATACTATATTACAATACTTTTTATTTTTTTTTGCTCAGTTTCTGTCTTCTGTCTGAACGAATGATAAATGAGGCTTTTCCATTCATTATCGTAGAAAATTATGTCAAAATAATGAATGAAGTTGGATTTCAGCTTCGTCTTCAATTCTAATTTCATTCTGAAAGAATTCATCTATAATACTGACGGCAAACTTTCTTTTTTTTCACTATAATTACTGGGAATTATCGCTCATTAATTTCACACTATGTAGAGGATTAATGCATAACTGCTTTGATTATGGGAGCATAATGGTATGAATCGCCAATATTCTGCAGTTGCAATGTATATTCGTCATTGGTGGGCCAATAAGCTGCATTTTATCTAGTTTGAAAGCATGATCAATTTGGCTTACGAACAAATCTTAGGCTATGGCTTTGCTTTTTAACGAATCTTGGTTCGATTGCAGCATTGTCGTAATGCAAGAAAACTGCAATATACTGCAATTTCGTAGCTATATGACTCATTAGATGATTAGAGGAAAAGTCGGTTTGACCGCAAAAAAAAATCCTGAAACTATGAATCCATGTAAACAAGGCACTGGGAAAAAAGTCACAGAAAAAAAGTCACAGGAAAATATGTCACAGGAAAAAGTCACAATAATCTTTCATAGATAGTGACCCCCAAGGGTTTTAACCCGGTATGTATCCACCTTAGCGGCGTGTTTAGTATAACCCCGTTGGGGATTTCCGTGTAAACATAAACAAAAGGCTTTAGATATCAAAAAGATAATGACCCCCAAGAAATGTGAATCTTTCTCCTTTGACTTTATCACCGGCCACCATAAATTAATGTGACTTTTTTTCCTGTGACTTTTTTTCCTAGCCAAAATTGTGATTTTTTTCCTGTGAACTTTTTTCCTGTGACTTTATTACTGGCAACCGAAACGATATCCTTGCCATGCTGGAGAATTTTAGCTAGCTTGCAACATTGCTGTGTTGCAAGGACGTTGCAATATATTGAAAATTCTCATGCATTTTCGTGATCAGAATGTTAACATATTGCATTTTATCCAGATTGAAAGAATATTATGTCAAGAGAAGAAATCCCAAAGGCTATATACCTTGCTATGTTGGGGAAATTTGCTTTGCTTGAAACATTCTTGTTGCAAGGAAGTTGCAATATATTGCAACTTCCTATGCATAATGGACGTTAGTAAGACAATTTGTATTTCATCAACTTTGAAGGAGATCTCGTTCTGGTCCCCAAAAAATCCAAAGGCCATAGATTTGGTGTTTTAAAAATATATAGTGTCTTGTAACATTGCAAAAACGCAAGCAAATGGGAATACACTGCAATTTTTACTGCATTTTTGGCATAACAGACCAATTGCTTTCCCTTTCTTTAATTTCAAGCAAAAGTTGGTTCATTCCCCAAAAACATCCTAATTGTGTTATTTTTATTGTGTGAGTTTGTTTACAACCTTACCCTATTGCAAGCTATTTGCAGTGTATTGTGATTTCTAACGCATATTCTTCATTAGAGTATCAGTAGACTGCCCTTTATCCAGTTTTATGCTTCTATAGTTGGTTTGCAACTTCCAAAATCCATGTGATTACATTTCATCTAATTTCAAATAAAAATTACAAGCTCCTACTAAAAACACAAGGCTATGGACCTGTTATTTTCACAAATTTAACCTTGCTTGCAACATTACAGTATTACAAACTCCTTTATATAAAAGACAATTATGCATGCATGCAAGCCTTTTACGGTCCAAGAGACGATATTTTATCCTATTTCAAATTAAAGCTGGTTTGCCTCAAAAAAAAAAAAACCCTAGCTATATCCATGTTATGTTGACGAATTTTCGCTTGATTTCAACATTGCCCTGTTGCAAGCTAATTACAAAATATTCTAATTTTAAGCTCATTCTTCATTAGAAGCCCAATAAACATAATTTCATCGTGGTAGAAGGAGAGATGGTTTTGCTATTTTATACTAATTTTGCAATGATTGCAAAATTACCTTATGACCCCTACTAACATTATATTTCACATTGTATTTCCATCTGCAACATTGCAGTGAGTGCGGATATTTGCTACTCTGAGCAAGTAATTCTGAAATAAATGCTTAAATGAACTTTTCATGTCCTTTGTTGCAGAGTTATTCATTTGTCTTGATTCACTTTCATAAAGATGAAGCTAAACAGTGATGATCATGTGATTACAGAAAATTATCATATGTTCAAATGCTATATTACATTACATTTTTGGCTCAGTTTCAGTCTTCTGTTGAAACGAATGATAATTGAGACTTTTTCATTCATTATCGCAAAAAATTATATCAAAATAATAAATGAAATCAAATTTCAGTCCCGTCTTTAATTCTCCGTATACTCTGAGGCGGCCACGTGCTCACCATGCGGTCCTTTCTCCACCGAACAAATTAAAGGAATTTTGTCTATAAGCAAGTCGTTATCGCCATCTATTGGCCACCTAAGAAAATCAGATAAAATATACCGACTGCATCTTCAAAGATGGGACTGAGAGCTAGCTAGATTATTATTATTACAAGCTTTCCCTCATTATTCATGATGATAATTGTTTTGAGATAACAAAATACATCAACTGGAAATAAATAATTCATAAAAAGGAAAAATTCACAATGTTACAAACATATACATCACCATTAAGCATGACACATTCCCTGAATTTATGTTCGGGAATTTCGGTCACTAGGAAAGAATCATGCTGCAAGGCAAAGTGTCGAACTGTTCCTTCTAGTACAATGGACTTATTATCTACTACCATTGGGAATGGATAGACTGACATCAATGAGTTGACGTCTGGACTGTTGAATGGGATCACTAGTATGATTTAATTGGCTACCACTTTCACTGTGATCAGGCCATAATAGTCCACTATATTTTCTACCAGTGGCTTCAAGTGATTGTTCACAACACATTTCTGAATAATGGCTTCAATTTCACTAGGGGTTATCAGAAAAGGCGACAGCAGGTTTTTACCTGCCATCATGATTGCATTGAGTAATTCCTTGTATTCCAGAAGGAAATTACTTGTTTCTGTGAGCAGTTGCTCCATCATTTCTGTTTGATGGATTCTAGCAATTTCTGATGAAACATTATGGAGGGCACTATTCACAAATTCTTTCAGCACTGTGATCATTTTCTGATTTTGATTGACATTTCCTATTACTTTATTATAGACAGTGCCCTGCTCAGAAGCCCAATTTTCAAGTTGTGCCACTCTTTCCTTTAGCCTTTCAACATTACCATCGGTCGCCACTCCAAAGAGATTGTGTAAAGCGACGCCTATAAAGGGTATGAGTGATCGCTTTACTACTTTCCTTGGCATAACACTATCGATGTCCCTCTGCAACTTGGAGAGCATGTCGTACAAATTTCTATCTTGGACACTTTGTAATCCTGCCTGTATCTGATTGCTCAGCTGGACTAACTGCTCTCTCTGATCGATAATGGAGTCCGTCTGGATCTTAACAATGGCTAGGTCCTGTATCATCTTAACCTTGCCATGCTCTTTGATGATGGCTCCCTTCCTTAGTTGTACGAGTGAGTTCACAATTTGACTCACTGCCAACCACCATACAATCCATTTGCTGAAATAATGTTATTAAGCAGTAAAAATCTTATCAATTACATTTGTTTACCATTGCACTTGCCATTACCTTCTTCTCAAATTATACCTTGGGGTCATTGAAGATTCTATTTTATTATCTATCTTATCTTTATTGGACAAATCCTTTAACTGGGTAGACGACCAAGGTTCTGAATGAACTACTTTAATGTGGTTCCAATGTACAATGGATTCTTTCAAGGTAATTTCATGCATTAACTTGAATTTATTCAACTTCAAAACTTCTAAAACTCTATATGGACCTCGAAATTTTGGTGATACTTTAATATTAGGCCCTTCAAGAACATGATTGAGTACATAAACTTGTTGTCCTACCTTTAACGAGGGTATGGTGGATCTGTTATTGTAATACTTACTAGATTTTTTATGTAACTCCTTTAATCTAGCCCTGGTGACTTTAACGGTCTCGTACGTACGTCTTGTCTTCCAAGCAATATAGTCCTCGTAGTTGTACGTACGTCTGGGTGGTGCGGCATCATCCAAAAGTGAATTTGGCATTCTCTTTTGGTAGCCATACAATAGGAAATGAGGAGTTTCTCCTATTGATTCATTTACTGTGTTGTTTAGAGTAAATTGTATGTCTTCGAGAGTCAAGTCCCAGTCTTCAGTGCTAGGGGTTACCAATGTTTTCAGAACATCCTTTATCTTGCGATTTGTTCTTTCTACTGCTCCATTTGAGCTTGGCTTATATGCTGTTATTTGACATTTCTGTATTTCATAAAAGTCACACAATTTTGTTAGAATGTCACTAGTAAATTCAGCAGCATTGTCTGAGAGCAAAACTTGAGGACATGAATGTCTGGTTATAATTCTAGACTTAAAGGCTTCTGCCACCGTTGATGCTTCTCTGTTTCTAGTTGGAACAATTTCTACGTATCTGGTCAAATAGTCAATGAAAACTAAAATCTGTTTATTTCCTCTGATGGTGTTCGGGAATGGACCTAAGAAATCCATTGTGACTACTTGAAAAGGATTTAATTCTGAAGGATACATTTCCAGAGGAGCCTTGACGTTGACATTCCCCTTATGTATATTACATAGGGTACAATTCTGAACAAATCGAGTAGCATCTTCACTACATCGAGGCCAAAAATAGTTTCTAGTGATTGTTCTACATGTTTTCTTAATTCCAGGATGTCCTGATAACTTGTATGAATGGGTTAGTTCTAAAACGTCTTGTATTAGTGTATTAGGAATGTACAAACGTGAACAAGCATTTGGTTCGTCTGAAGTCTTGTACAATAACCCATCTATCAATTGAAACTCTGAATTTTTCTCACCTTGCAAGAGGTTACCAATTACTTCCCTTATTCTAGAATCCTTTTGTTGTTCTTGACGAACTTTGTCTAAATCTAAGTCTGTGATTTGACAACTGAAGGCGAAATTATGAGTGGTAATTTGTTTCTCGTTCTCTTCTTGTGATCTAGATAAGGCGTCAGCTAATGTGTTATATCTACCAGGTATGTATCTAAATTCTGGGGCAAATTCTAATACGCTAACGAACCATCTATTGAACTTCATATTATTGGTAAAAGCCCTTTTCTTGAAAAGATCACAAATGGGTTTATGATCTGTAAGAACATTAATTTTATGTCCTAGCAAAATGTGTCTAAATTTCTGTAATCCCCAGACTAATGCCAAACATTCCCTTTCTGTTGTACTGTAATTTCTTTCAGCTGCATTCAAAACTCTACTGGCATAGTATACAGTCCTCATCCTTGTTTTATCCTTTTGCATCAAGACGGCACCTAGTCCTGTACTTGAAGCATCACAGGCTAAGTAGAATTCCTTCTCGAAGTCTGGATAAACTAGGATAGGATCTGTTATCAACATATCCTTTAGTGTTTTGAACGCTGCTTCCTGTTCATCTTTCCACTCATAGTTAGCATCTTTCCTAGTTAACTCAGTTAATGGTTTTGCTATGGTAGCAAATCCCTTTATGAAAGGTCGATAATATCCTACCATACCTAGGAATCTTCTTAGTGCCTTCAAATTTCTTGGGGCTGGATAGTCCACAATAGCCTTAATCTTTCCTTCTTGCATTTTCAAACCATGTTCACTGATAACATGTCCTAGATATTCTAGAGATTTCTTCAGAAACTGACATTTCTTAATTTTTACCTTTAAACCGGCCTTTCTGAGCCTATCTAATACTAATTCTATTGTCTTGAAATGACTCTCTACATCCTTACTAGCAATTATTACATCATCAAGATAAACCGATACGTCTTCAACATCTCCCAAGATTTGCAGCATTAAACGTACAAACGTTAAAGGAGCTGAAGTAAGACCAAACGGCATTACCTCAAATTGCAAATGATCTTTGTGAGTACTGAATGCCGTGAGATGCTTGGATTCTTCATCGAGAGGAACTTGCCAATATCCACTCAGTAAATCGAGGCTAGAAAAAACCTTGGCACCTCCTAATTGAGCTAACATGTCATTAATGACTGGCATTGGCATTCGATCAGGGACGGTGTGGGAATTCAATTTACGGTAATCAAGTACCATCCTCCAAGTACCGTCTTTCTTTGGAACTAGCAGTAAAGGTGAATTATAAGGTGACTTAGAAGGTATTACGACTCCATCTTCCTTCATCTCTTCAACCATCTCGTCTACAATGGGTCTTTGACTTATTGGAAGTTTGTAGTTAGGTATATAAAAAGGTCTAGCACCATCTTCTATGACTATTTTGTGCTGCAGGACATCTGTCCTTCCTAACTTATCTCCTGTTACTGCTACAACACTCCTATATTTCTCTAATATCTGTATTAACCTGTCCCTACAATGAGGAAAATCTGTATTATTTACTTCCCCTTCTAATTTAACTCTTGTGTCAGCTACAGAGACAAATGCTTTTTCACTTATGGTTAGTAAAGGGTTAGTAATCACAATTCCCTTACAGAATTCTATGCCGGCATGCAATTCTAGTTTCTTGTCAGAATAATTATACACATAAGTCATACAATTTCCACCATTAAGTCTTACTAGGGAATTGTCCATTTTCACAAAGTCTGGTAAGTCTTCATTGACTAATAACACATCTGTATCACCTAGGTTTTTATCTGTTACAATTCTAAGACAAACCTTTGTCAGACCTTGTGGATGCAGTATAACGCTATTGTTTAATTTGAGTTTTACAAGATTATCATCGGCAGTACTAACTAAGCAGATTTCTTCTGCATTCTGTGCATCGGCAGTGTAACAGACATCAGTATCATCTGAACTTTCATCTTGTGGTATCACAGAACCTATCTCTGTCATTTTTAGGTTGCCTAATAGCAACACCTCATTGAGATACTTCTCTTCCGTATCTTCTCTTATTATTAAGTGACTACAATCTATTAGCATGTCAGGATCGTCAGGTTGGGAAAAAGAACTAAGTTCTTCGGAGGTATCTACTTGTCGTGCACTTGAGTTATCAGGTTCATACCTGCTATCTGAGAATTCCTCCTGAGTGGCTTCTAGGCTTTTAAAAGTAGTTTGTCTATCTTCTCCTATTTCTTCTATCATTGAATTTCTACTCACTGTCCTACCCGGGTTAGCATTAAATTCTATTTCTATCTGTTGGATGTCTACTTCTTCAGATGAGGCTGTCTCAGGTAAAGTGATCAAGTTTATCTGAAACTGTTCCTCTTCTTCAAGAGAGCAAACATTTCCTCTATCAATTTCCTTGATAGTGATTCTTCCATTGCTACAATCTAGTGCAATTCCACATCTTTTCATAGCCTGGAAGGAAAATAGAGCTTGAGCTGGAAAATATTTCTCTTCCAACACCACAAACTCTTCCCTGTATTTCTTATTTAGAATTTCTATCTCTAAATTGACATTGCCTATAGCCCTTATTTGCTTTCCAGCGATCCCCTTTATGGTCCTATAGGATTCTCTCATTTGGGAAAGCTCACAACCTATATGTTTTATTAAAGTGCCTTTATCTATGATACTTACAGTACTGCCTGTATCCAACAATATGGAACTCAGTACACCTTCTAAGTGTACTTGTATGATAGGCAACTCTTCCTGACACGTATTAAAATTCTTTACAGAAAACACTATTTCATTACTTCGAGTAATGTCTGTTGGGGACACATCCTTATTCACTGTCACTATTTCTTTCTGTAAGGATGGACCTTTCTGCTGCACTCTCTGTGATTGTCACTGAGAATCCCCTTGATTTGGGTTACTGGGGGAGGTATTTTGATTATTAGGCTGAGTACTTTGGTTATTTTGAGACCCCTGAGAATTTCCCTGTTTGTTGTACCAACAGTTTTGGATCAAATGTCCTGTCTTATTGCAATTCGAACACCATTTGTTTCTTCTACAATTCTGTGTTGTATGGTTGTTATAACCACAATTTCCACAACTTTGTCTCTGCCTATTGAACTGTGGCCTATTATTCCCTGAATTTTGGCCTTGACTAGCTCCCCTCTGTCCAGGAGTCCTGTTATTTCCACTGTTATTTCCATTAGTTCCAGTGGTATTCCCATTTTTACCTCTATTTGGCGGCCTACCTTGATTGTTTCTATTTGATTGATTAAATCTCCTATTGTTGTTCCCACCATTTCTATCAAACGAATTTCTGTTTCCCTGATACCTAGACCTAGCTTGCCCTGATTGGTTTCTATTGGACTGATTGCTATTATTTCTTGGGTTTCCACTAGTTACGGTTCCCGTAAAATCTGCACTACTACTTGATGAATTCTGTTTTACTTTCCTTTCTATGTACATCAAAGTTTGTACAATTCCATCATTTGGCTTCCTATCACAGTACTTCTTTAAGGCTACTCTTTCTTCCTTACCCAAAGCATCGTAGATTGGTCCTAATGACATATATCTAAGTACCTTGGATATACTAGCTAAATCTGTTTCATCATCATCAAATTCATCCTTCCTTCCAACAACAATTCCTACAGCTTTCATATCTGTCGTCACTCTATCTATAGCTTCTTCTACTCTAGTGGCTAAAACTAAGTGATTACCCTCATATTTCTGATGATGGAAAGTTCCTATGTTATACCATGGATCTTTCTGTGCTTCTGGTTGCCAAAATTGTAAGCACTGTTTCTTGAATTCGTTAAACAGAGTAATATTCCTAAAAAGTACTGAATGCAGAACTGTATGTGCATCACCATGTTCCATACTAACATACAAGAGTGCTTCATCTATTTTCTTTCTCTCATCTGTGATACCAGCAGCTGAAATTCTGCTTTCTGTGTCTGCTATCCATCGATTTACACCATATTCTTCTAATCTACTTTTATCTACATTACTTGGGTCTACCGTTCCACAAAATCTAGTGGCTTGGGTTATTACGGCGGCTTGCGCCATGTTGTTATTTCTAGGTACAATGGAAGTTATTGGGTTAGTGGTTACAACTGAAGGGTTAGGTGCACTCGGTAAACTAAGTGGGGGACCTTGACTACGAGAACGTCTGGGTCTAGTATTACTAGGATCAATTGGTCTAGAAAGTCGTTCAGGTACAGGTCTTAGGTTATATGGAGTCTGGTCTTCGCTTCTTGTCTGTTGCAGTCGGGCAATTACTTCGTCCAAAGTGTTATTCATATTAATTCATAAAATATTCAATGATTCCAAGAATGAAAAATTGAAAAAAAAATTAATTTGAGAATCAGGTACTTACTTCAATTGCATGTTTGCTGAGTTGACTGTATCCCTCTATACAAAAAAATTCAAATTTTTCCTAACTCATTCCTTCATAGGACTCTCTCACAATCTGAAAAAGTCTGATATTAGTATTTATGTACACAATTGTTTGGGTTCCACTGCAAAATGCTGCGCCAAGTGTTTAACAATAAAATTTATTATGATAGAATTATTTAAACAGAATTGTCTCTATCACCAAGTGAACGAAAATTTCTATTTCGTAAAAAAAAATTACTAAATATGAGAAAAAAAAATTTTATTTCCTTCGTACAACAATAAGGAAATATTGTTCAGAATATTATTCAAAAGAAAAATAATTTACTTAAATCATTTATGTTTAAAAAAAATTATTTGCGCACTGCAGGGAAAAATAATTATATAAAAATTTTCACGCACACAAAAAAAATTTTCTTGATAATTCCCCGATACTAGGAATGAATGTTTACTATTCAATTAGCTTCGTGTCGCCTTGCACTTGAAGATCGCGCTGATTGCACTTGAGCGCAATTTGTCGTTAGCATCCAGCGATAATTCGGCACAGCTCGGCCGACTTCCAGTCCGTACTTGCTGAATTTGGCGAAGAAAAATTTTGGAATCCCTTCCAAATTGTTGATTGAAGGCGTCACTTCCCTTTCGAGAGGCGGTTATCAACGCGTTGACTTCTAAACTTTATCGCCGTTCCGAATTCTTCACTCTCTTTCGTCACCGTCTTCCGCTCTCATTCGTCGCCGTCGTCGTCACTGCTCTGCTACCGCTACTTTTCGCTAAGTCTCCCTTTTAGCGACCAAAAATTTTTGGAATTTCGTGTATTTAAGTCGGAACACGATAGAAAAGTTCACTGAACTGACGTAGATATTAGCGACTTTCATACGTCCACCAACACAGTTTGTTTTGGTCTTCTCCGCTTCTGCGATCGGCGTAGTATAGGGCGAGTTGCTGATTCTTTCTTTCGTAAATTTCGTTTTCTTATAAAAATCACCGCTGATCTATGCCGTGATTATTACTATTGTTCTTATTATGGTCATATATAATTATTAAACTGAATTTCTGGTTGATCTTATGAGAATGTTCGGAAGTTTCAAACTAGGCAGAGATTTACCGCTGTCAATTTTTTTCATTCCGATCGACGCAAAAAGATTCACTGCTTCTTGGAATATTTCGTTCTGCTTCGTTTCCCTTCTGCTACAGTGTTGATGTTGTATTGGTGTTTCTAGTGCTGAAGACCGTCTTGAGATTATTTGCGCTGTTAAATTGAGAGTTAGTTTTAGCGCCGTCACTGCTCACTCTCTGTAAATTTCTCTAGGGCCGTGAACTTTAATGTTTTTCAAATGTGCGCTGGGCGAAATCCTCCGAAACTGCCACCATTATTTTGTTATGCAGTGCAGTTTTTCTTTGTATTGCGTTGCACCACATATGAATGACCGTGTCTGTTGACTTTCACTTGATAGTAACGCAGGGGACTCGGTAAGTTAGGTTGAAATTGTCTATTAATATTTTTCACTTTTCCCGGAGGGGGGTAAGAATTCACCGGGCACGGTTTTTCATAAGTTTTATTCTAACACTACTATTTCACACGGCCAGCCACCCTGGACTTAGAAATTTCTTGATGTTAAGAGAGGAGCGAGTGACACAATCCTACCCAATTTGGTTTTCAAGTAACTCTCCCTAAAAATTGATCAGAATGAACTCTGGACCTATGTTGAATAAAACTCCGCCTCCTTGAGGACGTCTACTTTACTCTTAATGGTTCAATCTTAACTCCCACTTTTGGCAAGGACAAATCAGGTCAATTTTGCTGACCTTTTCACTTCGTAGTCTATCCTCTAACTCCTCCTTTCTTTCCCACATCTTGGAGGTTTGTTTTGGTTACACTTCAATTTACTTGGTATCATGGCTCATCATTTTTAAACTATCAACATCGTCTCTCTCTCTCTCTCTCATAATCCCGATCAGTGAATCTTATACTTATTCACTGCATAACAATGCGGTCCTTTCTCCACCGAACAAATTAAAGGAATTTTGTCTATAAGCAAGTCGTTATCGCCATCTATTGGCCACCTAAGAAAATCAGATAAAATATACCGACTGCATCTTCAAAGATGGGACTGAGAGCTAGCTAGATTATTATTATTACAAGCTTTCCCTCATTATTCATGATGATAATTGTTTTGAGATAACAAAATACATCAACTGGAAATAAATAATTCATAACAAGGAAAAATTACACTACGGTTATCACCCACAGCGAAAATGACGATGCAAGTTATAGACGATATGAAAATACAGGCATACCAATATTACCTGATTTAACACTGAATTTTAGATAAAATTACTGCAGGTTTAAGCATAAAATAATAGAACAAAAAGTTATTTACTTAAAAGTAATGTTTCTAAACTTACTGCAGACTAATTTGAATAATAAACTATCTTTAATTCGTCAACTTTCAAAGCTGTATAGATTGGCAGTTCCGGCAACTCTGCTGTGACTGCTCATAGACAAAAAGGTCTCGCCGTGTTATACTCTGGAGAAATAAATGCAGAATCAAATACATACAATTTACATTATTTTTTGAGAGGGCGGTGGGGATCCTATGAAAATAAACTCATAAGTAGAAGGAATGACTTATCATTATTTACGTACTCAATATCCTTCAAGATTAACAAGCCATATAGTTGTTGTTTAAGATATAATCCTAAAACTTATCATAAACAGATCAAATACAGATTCTCCCGAAGCTCAGCTGTTGAAATTGAAGACTAATTCATCATAATTTGATGAAACCAGAACATCTGAAAAGTATTAGGCATTGCATGAGGAAGGAAGGACTATTGTGCTAATAAAAAAATGAATTGTCACAGAGCGGTTGAAGTTAGTATATGATGACAGAAACACAATCTGGAATAATAAGCTTTATTTAAAGCAAATTACAACAGAATAAAAAAATCAAACTTGAAGATAACTATAACTCATCATTAATTTAATTCTGAAAGAATTCATTGATATTATTGACGGAAAACTTTCTTATTATTCTTCATAATCACTAATAATTACCGTTGATTAATGTTATAATATTTAAAGGATTAAGGCATAACTGCTTTGATAATGGGAGCCTAATGGTATAAATCACATTCTGCAATTGCAATGTAATGTATATTCGTCATTGGTGGGCCAATAGGCTGCCTTTTATCCATTTCGAAAACAAGATTATTTTGGCTCACAAACAAATCATTAGCCTATAACATTGCGTTTAACAAATCTTGTTTTGATTACAACATTGGTTTATGGCAAGGACACTGTAATATATTGCAAAATCTCAAGAATTTATGATCAGAATGTTAATATTTTGCATTTTATCCAGTGTGAAGGAAAAGTTTATTTGCAAGGAAAAAATCCTAAGTCTATAGCCTTGCCATTTTGGGGAAGTATGCCTAGCTTGAAATATTCTTATTGCAAGGAAAGAGCAATACATTGCAACTTCCTATGAATATTGGATATTAGTCGCACATTAATTTGTATTGTATCAACTTTGAAAGAGAAATCGTTCTGGCCACTAAAAAAATTCCAAAAGCTACAACTTCGGTATTTTGATGAATTATGCCGGGCTTGCAACTCTGCAATAATGCAATAAAGTTGCAATGTACTAACATTTCTACCACATTTTCTGTATACCACACCAATTGCTTTCCATTTGTTTTTATTTTAAAGCAAAAGCTGGATCGTTCCCCAAAACCACCCTAATTGTCTTGCTGTTTTGAATGTGATGAGTTTGCTTGCAACCTTCCCGTATTGCATGCAAATTGCAATATATTGTTATTTCGAATGCATATTTGTCATTCGAGTCAGTGGACTGCCTTTTATTCAGTTCGAAGCTTCAAAAGTTGGTTTTGAACTTCCAAGATTCAATAGACTACGTTTTATACAATTTAAAGTAAATTTTTGTTATTCGTTTTAAAAGAAAAATAAGGGTTGTAACTTAACCGTATTGCCCATGTTATTAGCATATTGCACACTGCACCTCCGTCTGTGGATATTTATTGTACTTTATAATAGCCTTCTGCAAAAGTAATTCTAGAAGTAAATGATTGGATGACCTGTTCATGACTTTCTTTCGTAATCTAATGATTCGGGTCTAAATATAGTATTTGTCTTGAAACTCAACTGAAATGGTTATGTGATTATAGGGAGTTATCATGTGTTCAAAGGTTAGATTACGCTTCAGTTTGAGTTCACTTTCAGCCTCCTGACTAACCCAACGAAAATTGGGAATTTTCCACTATTCATGTTATGAAATAGTATCGAAATCATCCGTTAATGAAATCGTACTTCAGTTATGTCTTCAATTCCACGTAAACTCTTAGGCGGTCACGTGGTCACCATGCGGCTTTTTCTCAACAGAACAATTTAAAGGATTTTTCACTATAAGCAAGTCGTTAACGCCATCTATTGACCACCTAAGAAAATCAACGAAAGTCGACAACTGCATTTTCAAAGATGGGTGAAGAAACTATTTAGATTATTCTTATTCCTATCTTTTTCTCATAATTTGAAATAATGTGTCTATTGGGATATCTAAATTCAACTTCATATTCCAAATGAGTATTTCATGTAATGGCAAAATAACCTAAAATTCGACGTAATGGAAAACGATAAAAATCAACTTGCCTACAGTCCTCCCCCATAGCGAAAATCCCACCGCCCATCATAGACGATATGAAGATCCAGGCATACCAACAAAATAAAATGCAACACCGTATTTTGGACGAGAACATTGCAGTTCTGAGCATAAAATGGTTGAATCAAAAGTGATTTACTTTATTTCGGGTTTCTGAACTTACTACAGACTACGTGAAATAACAATCTAACTTTAATTCATCTGCTTTAAGAACCATATAGATTGACAGTTCCGACAAGCCAGGAATACCAACAAAAAGAAATTTAATATATCGTATTTTGGACAAGAATACTGTAATTCTGAGCTGAAAATAATGTTAATAAGGTTTATTTATAACAGACTCATGTTTCTGACCTAACTGAAGTTTACTTGAAATGATAAACTATGTTTGATTCATCAACTTTAAAAGCCTTATGGATTGGTAGTTCCGACAACCCTGCAGTTCCTGTTTATGGAGGTAAAAGTCTCATACCAGATATCTACGGGAAACAATTGCATGGTTTCTTTTTATTTCAGATTTCTATGGAAATGGTACGAAAATAAACACAAACCTGACGTGCCTTTGTTTATATACATAATATCCTTGAAAAATGACAAATCATATTGTTTAAATGTAAAACGCTTTCCTTGCATTCATCGAAAAGGGTGAACATAAATTCAGATACTTAATAAACTTTTGGATGAAAATGTGTGGGAGTATACAGATGCTGCTACGTCAGTCATTTTTGATGACATCTTTGCTTGCATGCTTCACTCATTCGTTTTAAAGACGATTATCATCATTGCCTGGATGTACATTCATAGTATAATTATCTAAAAAAAAATATTAAACATTCTATGACTGGGAATTACAATCATGGTTTGATTACAGTATTATGGTTATTTATTGGCAAAGACAGCATTGATATTATCTTAGTTCCATGACATAAAACACACAAACACACACACACACACATATGTGTGTGTGTGTGTGTGTGTGTGTGTGTGTGTGTGTAGCGCCTTCTGATGACACCTGCTTGAACAAGGCTGATGATCCTCTTAGAGACGCATCGTGGGGTCATCACATTTTGGGAACATGTCGTAGGAACTAATCGTCTGCTTTAGTGTTCTGAAGGGCGTCGTATACAGGTGGGCTCCGTGTTGTTCTTCATCAAAAGGCTAGACCATTTTTTTATCTACTCTAATCTTAAATGATAAGATTTTAATATCGGAGCAGTTAGAGGAGTCTACCATTGCTCGACGATCTTTGATTTTCCTCTTCGATTTGATCGTAAGAATGACCATCATTAATGAACACCTGGGCGGCCCTGTCGAGTTCTTTATTTGTGGAGTGACATGAAGAGCAGTTTGAAAGAGCCCTTTTAGGCATAGTAGTCATGGCACTGAGCTTCGGTGTTTCAGGGCACTCACTCCGACCGTGAAGGCAGAGGCCAAGTTGGATCCCTTCGTTGACACTTCAGTCTCCAAATGCCCAAATTTTGCGAGACGAGGATGTCAAGGACTGGTAGTTGTTTTCCGTCTGTGCATAAGGCCAGCTTCTTTATCTCCCACAAACAACAGCCTTATAATTCGGTACATCTCAGAATTTGTTGAGGCCGTCATGTGACGAACTGCAGCAAAACGTTATCGACTTTATTCTACTTTTTCCGTGCGTTTATATGTTTTTCTATATTTATCTTATTGAAGAGAAAACGTTCTTGATGAAATGAATGTGAAACAATTATTACCTAACCCTTCTACTGTTGAGAGCGGAGTTGTTAGAAGAACAGAAACTTTTCTGGACGAATTCGTTATTTATAATAATAATAATAATAATAATAATAATAATAATAATAATAATAATAATAATAATAATAATAATAATAATAATAATTTGGTAGAAGACCCTCCTTCAGAATTGTCTCAATATTTACAATCGCTTCCATTGTGGTGTTTACTTCTAAATGACTCTTTTCCATTTCTTATTACCTCAGTCTCTCGGGGATTGATCTTGCAAGTATCTATCCTTTATTTAAGTCCGTCGTTCTCTAGGACACAGGCATATCCAGGTTCAAGTTCGTGTCTACATTTCATTTGCCTTTATTCCATTAATGGTGTGATCAATCCGTGATTTGGTCAGGGCTGGGTTATATTGATGCTGCCTGGCCGATTCAGGTTTAGATGCCTTATGTTATCACGATCACTCACACAACGGCAGCCCATAAGTGATGCAAAGGTGTCAAAATGAGCAAGATGACTGATGTGAACCTCTGGACTCGGAACAACAAATAGAAACCAGATTGAAATGTTCAGTAGGGGATTTCAAAGACGCTCTCAACAGGCCGCCATGGCTGGATATGAATTCAGGGTTTCATGCCCCCAGGTATTTCCGGGAGGAGGTGGTCAGCAGTGGCCTTTGCTCAGTCGAATTGCTGGAGGTCACAATATCTCAGGGACTATCCAGTCGGTGTTCGTGGGATTTTTGGCAGGAAGTTTGTCTCCTATTTGAGCTGAGGGATGGCGTGGTCAGCTGAATGGTTGTACTGCCTACTTCAACTCAAAAATTTCTCAAAAATCACATAAAACACTATAGTTTTATTTGTCTAGCGTAACAAGTAAGATTGTCAGAACAATCTCGGTCTCCTAATGAGTGTGAACACTTTACATGGGTGAAACCCTTTAAAAAAAAAAAAAAAAAAATTGTGAAAAGAAGAACAGGGTGGTAACTGAAGTTGCTCCATATCCTGGAAGTCGTTTAAACATGAGTAATATGTGTAAGGCAGTAAGATTTATTAGACTGCTGCCTCGGTTAAGTCTCACGAAGTACCTCTTACTCAAAAGACATTCAGTGTCAGATGTATATTTGTATGTACTTTAAAATACCTATACAATTTACATTAAATTTACAAATACGTTGCAATATAAGGCCAACACAGAGGTACAGTTCTCTCTCTCTCTCTCTCTCTCTCTCTCTCTCTCTCTCTCTCTCTCTCTCTCTCTCTCTCTCTCTCTCTCTCTCTCATTGTTTTGAAGTATCGAATTTTGAAGTGAGTGGCACCTAGATGATGAGCCTCCGTAGGGTGGGGGTATAGTGCCATCAGTGCCAATTTTAGTTTTTTGAAATAGAAAACTACTGAGATGGTTATTTGTCTGTCCATCCGCATTTTTTCTGTCCGCCCTCAGATCTTAAAAACCACTGAGGCTAGAGGGTTGCAAATTGGTATGTTGATCATCCACCCTCCAATCATCAAACATAAAATTACAGCCCTTTGTCCTCAGTAGTTTTCATTTTACTTAAGATTAAAATTAGCCATGATCGTGAGTTTGGCACCACTATAGGTGCCAACAACACAGGCCACCACCTGACGGACATACAAATAGCCATCTCAATCGTTTTCTTTTACAGAAACCTAAAACTGGCAATGATGGCATTATACCGGATCTAACTGGAATTTCATCAAAATCTGCACATAACATGTTGTCCTCTCTCTCTCTCTCTCTCTCTCTCTCTCTCTCTCTCTCTCTCTCTCTCTCTCTCTCTCTCCATCAACTTCATTTGATGCATAACAGGATGAATGAGATATTATTTGTTGCCACCCAATACACGTACATATAAGTTTTCAGGTAACTAGATTTCTTCAGAACATTATTTCATAAATCATTTATTTCTTGACAACTGAAAAGTAACGACAAATTTGACCTACACCGAAAAATATCCACAGGAAGCAGGGAAGTAAATCTGGTCAAGTATGAAAGTCATCCCACGTCCCAAACCCCACCTCCAAGAAAAATCGTAAAGTTAAGCTCCACTTCTGCACGGATGAAGCGAAACATAAGTTACATTGTACTCACCTTTCCACGCATAAGTTTAGAGTCATACATGGAAACTAGTAAAAAATGCGCCGAAGTTTCTTTGGCGAAATCGAGTTTTCTGTACAGCGTACAATGCTATATGAAACTCTCAGCCACGGCCCATGAAACTCTCATCCACGATCCATGAAACTTTCAGCCACGGCCGGTGGTGGCCTAGGCTATTGGCACCTATAGCGGTGCCAGACGCAAGATCATTGCTAACTTTAACCCTAAATAAAATAAAAACTACTGAGGATAGAGGGCTGTAATTTTATGTTTGATGACTGGAGGGTGGATGATCAACATAACAATTTGCAACCCTCTAGCCTCAGTAGTTTTTAAGATCTGAGGGCGGACAGAAAAAGTGCGGGCGGACAGACAAATAGCCATCTCAATAGTTGTCTTTATGAGAAAACTAAAATTGGAACGATGGAACTATAACCCCCTCCCCTACACAGGGGCACCTCACATAGATGCAACTCACTTCAAAATGCCATACTTCAAAAGAATGAGAGAGAGAGAGAGAGAGAGAGAGAGAGAGAGAGAGAGAGAGAGAGAGAGAGAGAGAGAGAGAGAGAGAGATCCCTCTGTGTTGCCCTTGCATTGAAAATTTATTTTTAAATTTAATGTAAATTTTATAAGTATTTTAAATCACATAAAAATATACATAGATGTCTTTTGAGTATTAGGTACTTCTTATGAATTAATTTAGGCAATAATCTAAGAAATCTATCTGCCTTACACAAATTACTAACGTTTAAACGTCTTCCAGAATATAGAACAACCTTAGTGAACATCCTTTTCATCATTTCACCATCTTTTTTTTTTTCTTATAAAGTGTACACATTCATTACGAGACCGGGATTGTTCTGACAATCTTAATTGTTACGCTTCACAAATACAATTATCAGTGTTTCGTGTGATTTTTGAGAAATCTTTGAATTGAAGTAGGCGGTACAACCATTCAGCTGACCACGCCATTCCTCAACTCAAATAGGAGACAAGCTTCCTGCCAACAATTCCAGGAAAACCGACTAGACACAGTCCTGAGGTATGGTGACATCCAAATATTCGACTGAGCAAAGGCCACCTGCTGACCGTATGAAGGAAGGTCTTCTACCAAATTATTATTATTATTATTATTATTATTATTATTATTATTATTATTATTATTATTATTATTATTATTATTATTATTATTATTATTATTATTATATTTTTCTTTTTGGTCTATCACAGTCATCTTATTCGACTGGGTGGTTTTTACGGTGTGGGGTTCCGGGTTGCGTCCTGCCTCCTTAGAAGTCCATCACTTTTCTCACTATGTAGCCTACGCTGTTTCTAGTAGCACACTCTTCTGCATGAGTCCTGGAGCTACTTCGGCATCAAGTTTTTCAAGATTCCTTTCCATGGATCTTGGGATCGTGCCTAGTGTTCCTATGATTATGGGTACAATTTCCACTGGCATATTCAATATCCTTCTTATTTCGATTTTCAGGTCTTGATACTTATCAATTTTTCTTTTTGTTTCTCATCTTCTCTGGTGTCCCATGGTATTGCCACATCAATGATTGACACTTTCTTCTTGATTTTGTCAATCAACGTCATGTCTGGTCTATTGGCACGTATCACCCTATCTGTTCCGATACCATAGTCCCAGAGGATCTTTGCCTGATCGTTTTCCATCACTCCCCCAGGTTGGCGTTCGTACCACTTATTACTGCAAGCTAGCTGGTGTTTCTTGCACAGGCTCCAGTGGAAGGCTTTTGCTACTGAATCATGCCTCTTTTTGTGCTGTTTCTGTGCAAGCGCCGGACATTTGCTTGCTTTGTGGTTTATGGTCTCGTCTTTCATATTGCACTTCCTGCATGTGGGTGAGATGTTATTTCCATCTATTGTTTTTTGAACATATCTGGTTCTTAGGGCCTGATCTTGTGCCTCTGTTAGCATTCCTTCTGTTCCTTTCTTGAGTTCTCCCCTTTATAGCCATTGCCATGTTTCATCGCTGCCAGTTCTTTTGTCTGTCTCATGTACTGTCCGCGCATTGGTTTGTCCTGCCATTCCTCTGTCCTGTTTTTCATTCTCCTCTCGCTGTATATTTCTGGGTCTTTGTCTACTTTTAGCAGTCCTTCTTCCCATGCACTCCTTAGCCACTCGTCTTCACTGGTTTTCAGATATTAAACCAGTGCCATTCTCTTGATGTTGACGCAGTCGTCTATGCTTATAGTAACCCTCTTCCTTTAAGATCTGAGGGCGGAGAGAAAAAGTGCGGAGGGCCACGCAAATAGCCAATTCAATAGTTGTCTTTTACAGAAACTGAAATTGCTACTGATGGCATCATACCGAGCCCCCACACGGGGCTCCTCATCTAAGTGCAGGTCACTTCAAAATGCCATACTGCAAAACTGAGAGAGAGAGAGAGAGAGAGAGAGAGAGAGAGAGAGAGAGAGAGAGAGAGAGAGAGAGAGTAAGGCAATTTGTTTTATATGTATTTTAAAGTACATATAAATATACATCTAACACTGAATGTCTTTTGAGTAAGAGGTACTTCGTGTGATTTAACCCAGGCAGCAGTCTAATAAATCTTACTGCCTTACACATATTACTCATGTTTAAACGACTTCCAGGATATGGAGCAACTTTAGTTACCATCCTATTCTTCTTTTCGCCATTCTTTTTTTTTTTTTTATGTGTTTCACCCGTGTAAAGTGTCCACATTCATTACGAGACTGGGATTGTTCTGACCAATATCCAGAGTATTCTTTGGATATTGGTTCTGACAATCTTACCTGTTACGCTAGACAAATAAAATTATAGTGTTTTATGTGATTTTTGAGAAATCTCCGAGTTGAAGTAGGCAGTACAAGCATTCAGCTGAACCACGCCATCCCTCAGCTCAAACAGGAGACAAACTTCCTGCCAAAAATCCCACGAACACCGACTGGATAGTCCCTGAGGTATGGTGACCTCCAGCAATTCGACTGAGCAGAGGCCACCTGCTGACCACCTTCTCCCGAAAATACTTGGGGGCATGAAACCCTGAATTCAGATTCAGCCACGGCGGCCTGCAGAGAGCGTCTATGTAATCGTGAAATCTCCTAATGGGCATTTCAATCTTGTTTCTCTTTATTGTTCCGAGTCCAGACGTTCACAACAGTCATTTTGCTCATTTTGACACCTTTGCATTACTTATGGGCTGCCGTTGTGTGTGTGATCGTGATAATATAACTTGTCTAAACCTGAACCGCCCAGGCAGCATCAATGTAACCCAGCCCTGACCAAATCACGGAAATGATCACACCATTAATGGAATAAAGGCAAATGAAATGTAGACACGAACTTGAACCTGTATATGCCTCTGTCCTAGAAAATGACAGACTTAAATAAAGGACAGATACTTGCAAGACTAATAAGAGGTAATAAGAAATAGAAAAGAATCATTTAGAAGTAAACACCACAAACGAAGCAATCGTATTCATTGAGACAAGTCTGAAGGAGGGTCTTCTACCTAATTATTATTATTATTATTATTATTATTATTATTATTATTATTATTATTATTATTATTATTATTATGATAAGTAACAATTCCCCTCTCTACAGTAGAAGGGTTAGGTAATAATTGTTTCAAATTCGTTTCATCAAAGGAAGGGAATAGATACATTCAAGAACGTTTTCACTTGAATAAGATAAATATAGAAAAACATATCATATAAAGGCACAGGAAAAGTATAATAAAGCCGATAATGTTTTGCTGCAGTTCATCACATGACGGCCTCAACAAATTCTGAGAAGTACCGAAATGTAAGGCTGTTGTTTGTGGGATATGAAAAAAGTGGCCTTATGCACAGACGGAAAATAACTTTCAGTCCTTGACATCCTAGTCTCGCAAAATTTGGGCATTTGGAGATTGAATTGTCAACGAAGGGATCCAACTTGGCCTCTGCCTTCACGGTCGGAGTGAGTGCCCTAAAAGACCGAAGCTCAGTGCCACGACTGCTTTTGTTGAAAGGGCTCTTCCACACTGCTCTTCATGGCACTCCACAAATAAAGAACTCGACAGGGCCGCCCAGGTGTTCATTAATGACGGTTATTCTAACGATCAAATCGAATAGGAAAATCGAAGATCGTCGAGGAATGGTACACTCCTCTAACTACTCCGATATTAAAATCTTGTCATTTATGATTAAAACGAATAAAAAATGATGAAGAAGAACACGGCGCCTACCTGTACACGATGCCCTTAAGAAAACTAAACCAGACGATTAGTTCCTACGGCATGTTCCCTAAATGCCCCGGCGCTTATATTGTGACGACCCCCACGATGCGTCTCTGAGAGGATTATCAGCCTCGTTCAAGCAGGTGTCATCAGAAGGCGCTACACACACACACACACACACATGTTTTTATGTGTTATGAAACTAAGACAATATTAGTGCTGTCTTTGCCACTGTATAATCATAATACTGTAATCAAACCATGATTGTAATTCGCAGTCATAGATGTTTAATATTTTTTTTTAGATAATTATACTATGAATGTATATCCAGGCAATGATGATAATCGTCTTTAGAACGAAAGAGTTAAGCAGGCAAGCAAAAATGTCATCGCAAATGACAGACGTAAAGGCAACTGTATACGCCCACACATTTTCAGCGCAAAAGTTTATTAAGTATCTGAATTTACGTTCATCCTTTTCGATGAAAGGAAGGCGTTTTACATTTAAACAACATGATTTGTCATTTTTGAAGGATATTATGTAAGTAAACAAAGACACGTTATGTTTATCTTTATTTTCGTACCATTTTCCACTGAAATCTATAAAAAAAAAGCATACAATTGTGTCCCTTAGATATCTGGCCTGAGACTTTTACCTCCATAAACAGGAACTACAGGGTTGTAGGAACTGCCAATCAATGCGGTTTTCAAAGTTAATGCATTAAACATAGTTTATAATTTCTAGTAAACTGCAGTTAAGTCAGAAATATGAATGTGTTATAAATAAACCTTAATAAACATTATTTTACGCCCAGAACTACAGTATTCTTGTAGAAAATACGATATGTGGAATTTCTTTTTGTTGGTATGCCTGGATTGTCGGAACTGCCAGTGTATGTAGCTTTTAAAGCAGATGAATTAAAGGTAGTTTGTTATTTCACGTAGTCTGTAGTAATCTCAGAACTCTGTATTTACGAATACCGCTTTCGATTCGACCATTTTATGCCCAGAGCTGCAGTGTTCTCGTCCAAAATACGATGTTGCATTTCATTTTGTTGGTATGACTGGATCTTCATATCGTCTATGATGGGCGGTGGCATTTTCGCTATGGGGGAGGACTGTAGGCAAGTTGATTCTTATCGTCTTCCCTTACGTCGAAATTTGGGCCATTTTTCCTTTACATGAAATATTCATTTCGAATTGAAGTTGAATCTAGATATCTCAGTAGACTCATCATTTTAAATTATGAGAAAAAGATGGGAATAAGAATAATCTAACTAGTTTCCTCACCCATCTTTGAAAATGTAGTTATTCACTTGCGCTGATTTTCTTAGGTGGTCAATAGATGGCGATAACGACTTGCTTATAGTAAAAAATCCTTTAAATTGTTCTGTTGAGAAAAAGCCGCATGGTGACCACGTGGCCGCCTTAGAGCATACATAGATTTCAAGACATAATTAAAGTACGATTTCATTAATGGATCCTTTTGATACTATTTCATGACATAAATAGTGTAAAATTCCCAATTTTCGTTGGTTTAGTCAGGAGGCTGAAACTGAGCTCAAACTGAAGCGTAATCTAACCTTGGAACACATGATGACTTCCTAGAATCACATGACCATTACAGGTTAGTTTCATGTATATGAAACTAAATCTGGACTATTGGACAAATGCTATATTTAGACCCGAATCATTAAATTACGAAAAAAAGTCATGAACAGGTCATCCAGTCGTTTAATTCTAGAATTACTTTTGCTGAAAAATATTAAAAAGGGAGAATAAATTTCTACACTAATTTTAATGTCCCAGACGGAGGTTCAATGTGCAATATGCTAATAAATTGGGCAGTGCGACAATGTTGCAAGCCTTTTGTTTTCTTTAAGGAATATACAAATTTTACTCGAAAGTGCATAAAGTGTATTCTATTGAATTTTGGCTTTTGGTGCTTCGACCTAGGTAAAATGCAATGTAATGGCACTTGAACGATAAATATACTTTCGATGTCACAGTATATTGTAATTTGCATACAATACGGGAAGGTTGCAAGCAAACTCATAACATTCTAAACAGCAAGACAATTAGGGTGTTTTAGCGGACAAACCAGCTTTTGCTTCAAACTAAAAAAAATGGAAAGCGATTGGTCTGTTATGCAAAAAATATGGTCGAAATTTTAGTATATATTGCAACTTTAGTGCTTTAGTGCATTGTTGCAAGCCCTGCATAATTCATCAAGATAACAAGGTTGTAGCTTTTGGAAGTTATTTTGACACCAGAACGATTTCTACTTAAAATTGATTCAATACAAATTAATGAGCTACTTATATTTATAGGAAGTTGCAATCTATTGCTCTTTCCTTGCAATAAGAATATTTCAAGCAAGGCATACTTCACCAAAATAGCAACGCTATAGCCTCAGGATTTTTTCCTTGGCAAACAAACTTTTCCTTCAAACTGGATAAAATGCAATATATTGACATTCTGATCACAAATTCTTGAGAAGTTGCAATATATTTCAGTGTCCTTGCCATAAGCCAATGTTGCAATCAAACCAAGATTCGTTAAAAGCAATGCTATAGCCTAAGGATTTGTTTGTAAGCCTAATTGATCTTTCTTTCGAAATGGATAAAATGCACCTTATTGGCTCGCCAATGGCAAATATGCAATATATTGCAATTGCAGGCTATTGCTGATTTGTACCATTAGGCTCCCATTATCAAAGCAATTATGCCTTAATCCTTTGAATATTCTAAAATTAATGAACGGTAATTTTCAGTAATTATGGAGAATAAGAAAAATGCTTACCGTCAATAATAACAACGAATTTTTTCATAATGATATTAATAATGAGTTATAGTTATTTTCAAGTTTAAAATATATTTAATTTTGGTGTTGTTTGCTTTAAATAAAACTTATTATTCCAGAACGAGTTTCTGTCGTCATATGCTAACTTTAACCGCTATGTGACCCAATGTCTTTAGACCTTGATGTGACCATTCATGTTTTTATTACACAATCGTCCTTCCTTCCTTATGCATTGCCTAGTAGTCTTCAGATGCTCTGGTATCATAAAATTATGATGAATTAGTCATAAATTTCAGCAGATGAGTTTAGGAAGAATCTGTATTTTATCTGTTTATAATAAGTTTTAGGATTATATCTTAACCACCATCTATATGGCTTGTTAATTTTGAAGGATATTGAGTACGTAAATAATGATAAATCTTTCCTTTACTTATCATTTTATTTTTATAGGGTTCTCCCCATCTCACAAAAAAAATTGTAAATTGTATGTATTTGTTTAGAGTAAAACTTGACGAGATATTTACGTCTAAGAACAATAGGCTAACGGCAGAGTTGTTGGAGCTGCTAATCTATGCAGCTTTGAAAGTTGATAAATTAAAGATAGTTTAATATCTAAAGTAGTTTGTAGCAAGTTCAGAAACATGAATTCTAGGCAAATAACTTTTCATTCTATTATTTCATGTTCAGAACTGTAGCATTATTGTATAAAATACGGTGTTAAACCTGGTAATGTTGGTATGCCTGGATTTTTGTATCGTCTATAACGTGCAACGTCATTTTCGCTATGGGTGATGATTTTAGTGTAATTTGTCCATTTTAGTTATTATTTATTTCCAGTTGATGCTGTATTTTGTTATCTCAAACCAATTGACATCTTGAATAAAGAGGAAAAGCTTTTAATGAAAATAATGTAGCCAGTTCCCACGACCATATTTGAAGATGCAGTTGGTATATTTGTTCTGATATCTTTAGGTGGCCAATAGATGACGTTAACGACTTGCTTATAGTCAAAATTCGTCTAATTTGTTCGGTGGAGAAAGGACCGCATGGTGACCACGTGGCCGCCTCAGAGTATACGGAGAATTGGAGACGGAATTGAAATCGGATTTCATTTATTATTTTGATGCAATTTTCTGCGATAATGGATGAAAAAGTTTCATTTATTCTTTTGAACAAAAGACTAAAAGTGAGCAAAAAACAGTAATGTAATATAGCATTAATTTTGAATACATGATAATGCAGAATGAGCTCAAAATTGCAATATTTTGCAAATTGTGAGCGACAGGGAAATATTGAAAGCAAGGAAAAATTCGTCAAAATAACAGGGATATAACTATAGAATTTTTTTTTTTGTGAAAGCAAAACAGTTTTAATTGGAAATAGGATAAAATGTAGTCTGGTCGAACTTTAAAGGCTTGCATGCATGCATAATTGTCTTTTATATAAAGGAGTTGTAATGCTGCAATGTTGCAAGCAAGGCTAATTTCGTGACAGTAACAGATCTATAGCCTTGCGTTTTTCACAGGAGCTTGCAAATTTTATTTGAAATTAGATAAAATGACAAATGTGCATTCGAAATCAGAATATACTGCAATTTGCTTGCAATACAGGAAGGTTGCTAACAAATTCACAACATTAAAAATAACAGGCCAATTAGGATGTTTTTGGGGAACGAACCGAGTTTTGCTTCAAACTAAAGAAAGGGAAAGCGATTGGTCTGTTATACCAAAAATGCAGCCAAAATTGCAGTATATTCCAACTTGCCTGCATTATTGCAATATTGCAAGCCAGTATATTTTATCAAAACACCAAAGCTATAGCCTTCGGAATTCGGGGGGGACCAGAACGATTCCTCCTTCAAAGTTGATAAAATACAAATTAATGCCTTACTAACGTCCATTATGCACAGGAAGTTGCAACATATTGTAACTTAATTGCAACAAGAATGTTTCAAGCAAAGCAAATTTTGCCGACACAGCATGGGATTTTTTTCTCTTTGCAGACTTTTCCTTTAAACTGGATAAAATGTAATACGTTGACATTCTGATCAAGAAAAAAACATGAGAAATGCAATATACTGCAATGTCCTTGCAACGCAGCAATGTTGCACGTTAGCTAAACTTCTCCAGCATGGCATGGCAAGAATATTTTTTTTGGGGCCAAACCGACTTTTCCTTCAGATTGGGTAGAACCAAGTCGGTTGGGTCTCTAATGATTCATATAGCTACAAAATTGCAGTATATCGCAGTTTTCTTGCATTATGGCAGTGCTACAATCGAGCCAAGATTCTTCAGAAAGCAAAGCCGTAGCCTAAGGATTTGTTCGTAAGCCAAACTGATCTTCCTTTCAGACTGGATAAAATGCAATTGCAGAATATTGATGATTTATACCATTATGCACTCATAATCAAAATAGTTATGCCTTAATCCTCTAAACAGAGTGAAATTGATGAGCCGTAATTCTCAGTAATTATGTAGAATTTAAAGAAAGTTTGCCCTCAGGATCATCAATTAATTCTCTCAGAATGAAATTAGTGTTGAGTTATAATTATTTTCAAGTTGAATATGAATTTTTTTTTGTGTGTAATTTAGCTCAAATAAGATATATTATTCCAACAGGTGTTTCTGTCATCAAATATACAGTACTATACTTCAACTGCTCATTTTTTTTTATCACAATATTCCTTCCTACTTTATACATTGTCCAATACTTTTATCATTCGTTAGACAGAAGACTGAAACTGAGAAAAGAAATGTAATGTATTATAGCATTTGAACACATGATAGTGTAGAGGCAGCGAGGCGAGTGATATACAGCGACAAAGTATATACTAATTTTTTTATCAAAACTCTGGACATGTCATTAATTTAATCGCGAGCGGAATAGTGATATTTAAACTGAGAACAAGAAGGGCATACAACTAGAAGAAAGTGTGTCTTCTGAGACATGAAAAAAAGGTTTCTGGTGGCGTGTACCTGGAGGGCCCCAGGGGAGGGGCGCCTACAATAGTTTCCTGTAATCACATGATCTTTATAGTATAGTTTCATATACATAAAACTGAAGCAAGACAAATGAATAACTCCGATACGTATACCCGTATCATGCTTTAAAAAAGAAGGGCAGGAAAATAACATGTAGCCTAATCATTTTAACTCGGACTTAATTTCTCAGAAGGCTCTTATAAAGAAAAATAGATATCCACACATCGCAATGTTTCAAACAAGAGGTATCCACACTTTTGCAGATGGAGGCGCAGTGTGAAATATGATGATAGTATAGTAATAAGGTAATGTTGCAATTATTGCACAATTACTATAAAATAGCTAAAGAATCTTCCTTCTAAGTTATTACAATAATTTCCATTGGCTTCTAATGATGAGTTCTTTCGAAATTACAATGCTTTGCAATTGGCTAGCAACAGGGCAATGTTGACAACAAATTCTTCAGTATAACAGGGATATAACTCCAGAGTTTTTTTTCTAGGAACAAACCATCTTTACTTTGAAACTGGATACAATGCAGTCAAATGGACCTCAAACGGCTTGCATGTATATATAATTTGCTTTTATTAAAATAGATTTGGAATACTGTATTTTTGCAAGAAAACATAAACTCTTGAAAATAACATGCCTGTAGCCTTATGTTTTTTTTTTTTTTCAGAAAGCAAAGCAATAGGCTAAGGATTTATTCGTAAGCCAAATTGATCTTGCTTTCGAAATGGATAAAACGCAGCTTATTGGCCCGCCAATGACGAATATACATTGTAGTCGAAGTTGCATATTATTATTGATTTATAGCATAACGCTCCCACAATCAAAGCAGTTTTGCCTTAATCCTCTAAATTAGGTCAAATTCATGAAGGGTATTTCTCAGTAATCATGAAGAATAAAATGAAAGTTTGCCGTCAGCATGACTACCCTGATGCTGTTTTCATTGCATATTACTTCATTTTAATCTATTTATTAATTTATTAATTAATGTTTTTTCTTTTTAATAAGTGATATCTCTTTCTGTATTTCTCTTTACCTTCTCTTACTTCCTTATGAACACCTCCACATCCTTTGGAAGCTTCTTGAATTTCCAATCACAGGCCCCTGTGGGCTTGTTCCATATGAATAGGGTTCATCTCCTGAACAATAATAATAACATGTTTCAGTCATCATAGACTATAAACTACAAATGGGACTGTCCCATTCTTTTTCCCTTCCCTTTATACCGTCCTTTCATCCCACCCTTTACCCTCTTTACCCCCTTCCAAACCTCATCCTCCTTCTGTTGAACCATTAGGGGTTTAAATCGATTTGTAATCGAGCCCTCTTTCTACCCTATCCCCTCCCCCCACCCCTCATCCTTACACTTGCAGTTACACAGACTATACTTAATCCGTTCAGTGACAATTCCTATTCGTATGACCACAATAGTCCTTCCTACCTTAAGCAGTGCCCAATACTTTTAGATAATTTGGTTTCATAAAATGATGATTCCTTCGCACATCGATTTCTACAGCGGAGTTGAGGAAGCATCTGCTTTTGATCTGTTTATGATGACCATTAATAATATATCTTGAATAGTTTAGCTATAGTTTGTTATTCTTGATTAGTACTGGGTATGTTTATTTTCGAAGAATATCCTGAAATAAAAAAAGAAAATATGTATTTTTTTCCTGCCTGTATTTGGAAAGAGTAAAACATGCCAGGACTTCATATCTATGAACAGTAACAGAAGGGTTGTCGGAACTGCCAATCTATTATATAGTTTTAAAGCAGATGAATTAAAGATAGTTTGTTATTTCACTTTGCTTGTAGTAAGTTCAGAAACCTGAATTGAAGTAAATCACTTTTGATTTGCTAATTTTATGCTAAGAACTTCAGTGCTCTTGTCTAAAATACGATGTTGCATTTCATTTTGTCGGTATGCCTGGATCTTCATATCGCTTATGACGGGCGGTGGTATTTTGGGTGTTGGGGAGGACTGTAGGTAAGTTGATTTTCATCGTCTTCCCTTACGTCGAATTTTGTGTCAATTTTCCTTTACATGAAATATTCATTTCCAGTTCAGGTTGAATTTAGATAACCCAGTACACTCATCATTTAAAATTATAAGATATTAATTTTTTTGGTAGATATGCAATATTTCATCAATAAATTCAATAACTGGATTGTCTGTGGGATGTAATGTATTCGAACCAAGTTATGTGCATTGCACATTTTATGACCCCACAAGGTATATAAAGCTATTCATCATAATGAATGTGTCATTTATTTTGTGATTAGATCATTATTACTCGCATAATAATTTAATAATGCCACCATCACAGTTGCTTACTTTAATAGATTCCCTCACCCCCTCTTATTAAACAGAAGAAGAACACATGATAACAATTTTATGTTTCGTTATTATTACAGTTCTTCAGCATCTTCCTTACCGGGGACGCTTAGCGGTTCAAAAGAGAGAGAGAAAATCGAACCCTCCAAGTTTTCCGAATAAATCGTTCAACGAGCTCATTTGGTCGGGGAATTAGCAAGAACATAAAAAAACTGGAACAGTATTCATTGAAACGATGATTATGGCGAGGAAAGTAGTGACCTGGAAACGAGGATTAAGTGTCTTCAAGGTTATACTGAAAACGTCAGTGATGAGACAGAAAACGATGAATTCCTGATTTCCATAAAAGAACATAATAGTGAGCTTTTCCACGTAAAGAAACGATAATGATTTGATATACAGTAAGAAAGGACAGCAGAAACCTATCAATTTTCTTGGATGCATTGGCAGCAATTACGGAAATTCCGGAGGTCTTTCAATTATTCAGAATCATGTGACAAACGAGAGACGACATGTTTCTTAAGCAACAAACTACATCACAGCTTGAAAATTCTCTCAAACTAGCTGATGACGCTGA
>JANJGK010001815.1:112500-120000 GCA_039081455.1 Macrobrachium rosenbergii
ATGACTGAATCTTCATATCGTCTATGATGGGCGGTGGCATTTTCGTTATGGGGGAGGACTGTAGGCAAGTTGATTCTTGTCGTCCTCCCTCACATCGAATTTTGGTTCATGGTTTGTTTACATAAAATATTCATTTCGAATTGAAGTTGAATTTAGATATTCCAGTAGACACATCATTTTAATTTACGAGAAAAAGGTGGGAATCAGAATAATCTAACTAGTTTCCTCACCCATCTTTGAAAATGTAGTTATTCACTTGCGCTGATTTTCTTGGGGGGCCAATAGATGGCGTTAACTACTTGCTTATGGTAAAAAATCCTCTAAACCGTTCTGTTGAGAAAAAGCTGCATGGTGACCACGTGGCCGCCTTAGAGTATACGTAGAATTGAAGACATAACTAAATTACGGTTTCATTAATGGATGATTTTGAGACTATTTCATTACATAATTGGTGGAAAATTTTCATTTTTCGTTGGTTTAGTCAGGTGGCTGAAACTGAACTCAAACTGAAGCATAATCTAACCTTTGAACACATGATAACTCCTTAGAATCACATGACCATTACAGTTTAGTTTCATGTATATGAAACTAAATCAGGACTATTAGACAAATACTATATTTAGACCCGAATCATTAAATTACGAAAGAAAGCCATGAACAGGTCATGCAATAATTCAATTCCAGTATTACTTTTGCTGAAAAATATTATAAAGGACAAAAAATTTCCATACTACATTTAATGTCCCAGACGGAGGTTCATTGTGCAATAACATGGGCAGTACGGTTATGTTGCAAGCCTTTTTTTTTATGAATATATAAATTTTACTTGAAAGTGCTTAAAATTTATGCTATTGGATTTTGGGAGTTCAAAACCAAATTTTGGTGCTTCGAACTAAATAAAAAGCAGTCTAATGGCACTTGAACGATAAATATGCCATCGATGTCACAGTATATTGCAATTTGAATGGAATACGGGAAGGTTGCAAGCAAATTCATAACATTCTAAGCAGCAAGACAATTTGGGTGTTTTCGGGAACGAACCAGCTTTTGCTTCAAAAAAAAAAAAAAAAATTGAAAGCGATTGGTCTGTTATGCAAAAAATATGGTCGAAATTTTAGTATATATTGCAACTTTATTGCTTTAGTGCAGTGTTGCAAGCCCGGCATAATTCATCAAAATACCAAGGTTGTAGCTTTCGCAGATTTTTTAGACGCCAGAACGATTTCCACTTCAAAACTGATTCGGTGAACATTAATGTACTACTAATATCCAATATTCATAGTAAGTAGCAATCTATTGCTCTTTCCTTGCAATAAGAATATTTCAAGCAAGGCTAATATAGCAAAGCTATAGCCATAGGATTTTTTCCTTGATAAACAAACTTTTCCTTCAAACTGGATAAAATGCAATATATTGACATTCTGATCACAAATTCTTGAGAAGTTGCAATATATTTCAGTGTCCTCGCCATAAGCCAATGTTGCAATTAAACCAAGATTCGTTAAAAGCAATGCTATAGCCTAAGGATTTATTTGTAAGCCAAATTGATCTTGTTTTTGAAATGGATAAAATGCAGCTTATTGGCCGGCCAATGGCGAATATGCATTACATTGCAATTGCAGATTATTGCTGATTTATACCATTAGGCTCCCATTATCAAAGCAATTATCCCTTAATAACTTTAAATATTGTAAATTTAATGAAGGGTAATTTTCAGTACTTATGGAGAATAAGAAGAATGTTTGCCGTCAATAATATCGATGAATTCTTTTAGAATGAAACTAATGATGAGTTATAGTTTTTTTCAAGTTTAAGATATTTAAAATTTTGGTGTTATTTGCTTTAAATAAAACTTATTATTCCAACATTTGCTTCTGTCGTCATATGCTAACTTTAACCTCTATGTTTTTATTACCACAATAGTCCTTCCTTCCTTATGCATTGCCTAGTACTTTTCAGATGCTCTGGTGTCATCAAATTATGATTAATTAGTCTTCAATTTCAGCAGATGAGTTTAGGAAGAATCTGTATTTGATCTGTTTATGATAAGTTTTAGGATTATATCTTAAACACCATCTAAACGGCTTGTTAATCTTGAAGGATATTGAGTACGTAAATAATTATAAGTCATTCCTTTACTTATGAGTTTATTTTCATAGAATCCTCCACATCTAAAAAAATAATGTAAATTGTATGTATTTGTTTAGAGTAAAACATGACGAGACATTTACGTCTAAGAACAGTAAGCTAACGGCAGAGTTGTTGGAGCTGCCAATCTATGCAACTTGAAAGTTAATGAATTAAAGATAGTTTAGTTACTAAAGTAGTCTATAGCAAGTTCAGAAATTATGAATTCTAAGCAAATAACTTTTCATTATATTATTTTATGTTCAGAACTGTAGTATTATTTTATAACATACGGTGTTAAAACTAGTAATGTTGGTATGCCTGAATTTTCGTAGCGTCTAAAACGTGCAACGTCATTTTCGCTATAGGTGATGATTTTAGTGTAATTTGTCCATTTTAGTTATTATTTATTTCCAGTTGATGCTGTATTTTGTTATCTCAAACCAATTAACTTCTTGAATAAGGAGGGAAAGCTTTTAATGAAAAGAATCTAGCCAGTTCCCACGCCCATCTTTGTAGATGCAGTTGGTATATTTGTTCTGATATTTTTAGGTGACCAATAGATGGCGTTAACGACTTGCTTATAGTCAAAATTCATCTAATTTGTTCGGTGGAGAAAGGACCGCATGGTGACCACGTGGCCGCCTCAGAGTATACGGAGAATTGAAGACGGAACTGAAATCCGATTTCATTCATCATTTTGATACAATTTTCTGCGATAATGAATGCAAAAGTCTCAGATATCATTATTTTGAACAAAAGACTAAAACTGAGCAAAAAAATTAATGTAATATAGCAGTAATTTTAAATACATGACAATAAAGAATGAGCTCAAAATTGCAATATTTTGCAATTTGCTAGTGACAGGGAAATATTGAAAGCAACATAACAGGGATATAACTTTAGAGTTTTTTTTTTTTTGAAGCAAAACAGTATTAATTTGAGATAGGATAAAATGTAGTCTGTTCGACCTTTAAAGGCTTGCATGCATGCATAGTTGTCTTTTATATAAAGGAGTTGTAACGCTGCAATGTTGGATGCAAGGCTAAATTCGTGAAAGTAACAGATCTATAGTCTTGTGTTTTTCATAGGAGCTTGCAAATTTCATTTGAAATTGCATAAAATGACAAATGTGCATTCGAAATGAGAATATACTGAAATTTGCTTGCAATACGAGAAGGTTGCTAAGAAATCCACAATATTAAAAACAGCATGCCAATTAGGATGTTTTTGGGGAACGAACCGAGTTTTGCTCCAAACTAAAGAAAGGGAAAACGATTCGGAATTTTGGGGTACCAGAACGATTCCTCCTTCAAAGTTGATAAAATACAAATTAATGTCTTACTAACGTCCACTATGCACAGGAAGTTGCAACACATTGTAACTTCCTTGGAACAAGAATGTTTCAAGCAAAGCAAATTTCGCCGACATAGCATGGGATTTTTTTTATCTTGGCATGCTTTTCCTTTAAACTGGATAAAATGTAATACGTTGACATTCTGATCAAGAAAATGCATGAGAAATGCAGTATACTGCAATAGCCTTGCAATACAGCAATGTTGCAGGTCAGCTAAGCTTCTCCAGCATGGCAAGGATATAGTCTCAGGATTTTTTTTCGGGGCCAAATCGAATTTCCTTCAGACTGGGTAGAACCCAGTCTGTTGGGTCTCTAATGATTCATAAACCTAGGAAATTGCAGTATATCGCAGTTTCCTTGCATTACGGCAATGTTGCAATCGAGCCAAGATACTTAAAAAAACAAAGATAAAACCTAAGGATTTGTTCGTAAGCCAAACTGATCTTCCTTTCAGACTGGATAAAATGCAGCTTATTGGCCCGCCAATGACGACTATACGTTGCAATTGCAGAATATTGATGATTTATACCATTATGCTCCCATAATCAAAATAATTATGTCTTAATCCTCTAAAGAGATTGAAAATGATAAGCCGCAATTCTCAGTAATTATATAGAATTAAAAGAAAGTTTGCCCTCAGTATCATCAATTAATTCTCTCAGAATGAAATTAGTGTTGAGTTATAATTATTTTCAAGTTGAATATGAGTTTTTTTGTGCGTGTAATTTAGCTCAAATAAGATATATTATTCCAACAGGTGTTTCTGTCATCAAATATACAGTACTATACTTCAACTGCTCATGGTTTTTTCTTATCGCAATATTCCTTCGTACTTTATACATTGTCCAATACTTTTATCATTCGTTAGACAGAAGACTGGAACTGAGAAAAAAAAAAAATGTAATGTATTATAGCATTCGAACACATGATAGTGTTGAGGCAGCGAGGCGAGTGATATACAGCGACGAAGTATATACTAATTTTTTTTTTTCAAAACTCTGGACATGTCATTAATTTAACAATCGCAAGCGAAAAAGTGATATTTAAACTGAGAACAAGAAGGGCATACAACTAGAAGAAAGTGTGTCTTCTGAGACATGAAAAAAAGGTTTCTGGTGGCGTGTACCTGGAGGGCCCCAGGGGAGGGGCGCCTACAATAGTTTCCTGTAATCACATGATCTTTATAGTATAGTTTCATATACATAAAACTGAAGCAAGACAAATGAATAACTCCGATACGTATACCCGTATCATGCTTTAAAAAAGAAGGGCAGGAAAATAACATGTAGCCTAATCATTTTAACTCGGACTTAATTTCTCAGAAGGCTCTTATAAAGAAAAATAGATATCCACACATCGCAATGTTTCAAACAAGAGGTATCCACACTTTTGCAGATGGAGGCGCAGTGTGAAATATGATGATAGTATAGTAATAAGGTAATGTTGCAATTATTGCAAAATTAATATAAAATAGCTAAACAATCTTCCCTCTTAAGTTTATACAATAATTTTCACTGGCTTCTAATGATGAGTTTTTCGAAATTATAATGTTTTGCAATTGGCTAGCAACAGGGCAATGTTGCCAACAAATTTTCATTATAACAGGGATATAACTCCACAGTTTTTTTTCTAGGAACAAACCATCTTTACTTTGAAACTGGATACAATGCAGTCAAATGGACCTCAAACGGCTTGCATGTATATATAATTTGCTTTTATTAAAATAGATTTGGAATACTGTATTTTTGCAAGAAAACATAAACTCTTGAAAATAACATGCCTGTAGCCTTATGTTTTTTTTTTTTTTCAGAAAGCAAAGCAATAGGCTAAGGATTTATTCGTAAGCCAAATTGATCTTGCTTTCGAAATGGATAAAACGCAGCTTATTGGCCCGCCAATGACGAATATACATTGTAGTCGAAGTTGCATAATATTATTGATTTATAGCATAACGCTTCCACAATCAAAGTAGTTTTGCCTTAATCCTCTAAATTATATCAAATTAATGAAGGGTATTTCTCATTAATCATGAAGAATAAAATGAAAGTTTGCCGTCAGCATATACCCTGATGTTGTTTTCATTGCATATTGCTTCATTTTAATCTATTTATTAATTTATTAATTAATGTTTTTTTCTTTTATATAAGTGATATCTCTTTCTGTATTTCTCTTTACCTTCTCTTACTTCCTTATGAACACCTCGACATCCTTTGGAAGCTTCTTGAATTTCAAGTCAAAGGCCCCTGTGGGCTTGTTCCATAGGAATAGGGTTCATCTTCTGAACAATAATAATAACACGTTTCAGTCATCATAGACTATAAACTACAAATGGGACTGTCCCATTCTTTTTTCCTTCCCCTTATACCCTCCTGTCATCCCACCCTTTACCCACTTCCAAACCTCATCTTCCTTCCGTTGGATTCTTAGGGGTTTAAATCGATTTGTAATCGAACCCTCATGCTATCCTATCCCCCCGCCCCTCACAGTTGCAGTTACATAGACTATACTTAATCCGTTCATTGACAATTCCTATTCGTATGACCACAATAGTCCTTCCTACCTTAACCACTGCCCAATACTTTTTAGATAATTTGGTTTCATAAAATGATGATTCCTTCGCACATCGATTTCTACAGCTGAGTTGAGGAAGCATCTGTATTTGATCTGTTTATGATGAATATAAATAATATATCTTAAACAGTTTAGGTATAGTTTGTTATTCTTGAATAATATTGAGTATGTTTATTTACGAAGGTTATCCCGAAATGAAAAAAAAAGTATGTATTTGTTTCCTGCCTGTATTTGGTCAGACAAAAACATGCCAGGACTTCATGTCTACGAACAGTAACAGAAGGGTTGCCGGAACTGCCAGTCTATTAAATAGTTTTAAAGTAGATGAATTAAAGATAGTTTATTATTTCACTTAGATTGTAGTAAGTTCAGAAACCTGAATTTAAGGGAAACAATTTTGATTCGATTATTTTATGCTCAGAACCGCAGTGTTCTCGTCCAAAATACAATGTTGCATTTCATTTTGTTGGTATGACTGGATCTTCATAACGTTTATGACGGGCCGTGTCATTTTCGCTACTGGGGAGGGCTGTAGGTAAGTTGATTTTTATCGTCTTCCCTTAAGTCGAATTTTGTGTCATTTTTCCTTTACATGAAATGTTCATTTCCAGTTGATGTTGAATTTGGATATCCCAGTACACTCATCATTTAAAATTATGAGATATTAAAATTTTTTTTTAGATATGCAATATTTCACCAGTAAATTCAGTAACTGGATTTTTCGTGAGATGTAATGTATTCGAAACAAGTTATGTGAATTGCATATTTTATGACTCCACAAAGTATATAAAGCTATTCATCACAATGTGATTAGGTCATTATTACTCGCATAATAATTTAATAATGCCACCATCACAGTTGCTTACTTTAATAGATTCCCCCACCCCCTCTTATTAAACATAAGAAGAACACATGATAACAATTTTATGTTCCGTTATTATTAGAGAACTTCAGCTATCTTCCTTACCGGGGACGCTTAACGGTTCAAAAGAGAGAGAGAAAATTGAATCTACCAAGTTTTCCGAGTGAATCGTTCAACGAGTTCATTTGATCGGGGAATTAGCATGAACATAAAAAAAACTAGAACAGTATTCATTAAAACGATGATCATGGCGAGGAAAGTAGTGACCTGGAAACGAGGATTAAGTGTCTTCAAGGTTATACTGAAAACGTCAATGAGATGAGAACAATGAATTCCTGATTTCCCTAAAAGGACATAATAGTGAGCTTTTCCACGTAAAGAAACAGTAATTATTTAATATGACTACACTCCACTGTATCCCTTAAAGAAATTAATATCCGTATACAGTATGAAAGGGCAGCAGGAATCCATTACTTTTCTTGGATGCATTGGCAGCAATTACGGAAATACCGCAGGTCTTTCAATTATTCAGAATCATGTGACAAACGAGAGACGATATATTTCTCAAGCGAAAAACTACATC
>JANJGK010001815.1:130000-163772 GCA_039081455.1 Macrobrachium rosenbergii
AAGTCTCCAGATAATATGCGCCAAGCACTAATTCTACTCAATTCTCTGTAGGTCTTGTCTCAGAAAATGGCATTAAAGTAAATAATGTAGCAACATCTAAATATGCCGCCACCCCCCAACCCCGCTCCCTTTTATACAAACAAAACTCAAGGCCTAAAACTACTATTGTGCTCATTACCAACAAACTTTTGCCTCAGACTAGTTCAAAATAATATAGATACACTGAGAAAAGCATTATCTCAACTCCTGTCTGTATAAGTTTGAAAACAAGGACTAAAGTCAAGACTAATCACACGAATTTCATAACCAGAGTCTGGGAATTTCACTGCGATACTGGACTCGGAAAGAAGAGCATCGCAAGCACCATGCTCCTTGTTCAAGCTAATTCACAAATAAAGGAACCGATAATTGTTTTTAGCTCTGGAATCCATAACTTTTGCGAATATTCGCCAAAAAAACATTAGTTAACAATAATGTGATTAACAGAAATTAAGCTTCTTGGGATATTTGCTGATACTCTTTTTTCAAAATCTTCCATTGCATGACTCGTTCGGCCCAGTTTTTGGAATTTACGGGACAGACTTTCTGTGAGATCATTTTTTTTTTGTTTTGTGCCGAAACTGCTTTGATTCTTTGCTTACATTGTAGCTTCGTTTTTTCCCTGTTAATTGATCCAATGTCGTCGTGCACGTGATCTTTTTCACGACTGGGCAAAAGTGTGTAGAATGTGGTTTCACTTTTTCCGTATTCAATCTCCGGATTTGTTATCCTATTTTTAATTTGTGAATTATCAAAACCCTTCCGGAATGCGGATCGAATAACGTCACTTACCGGGCTATAGTTTTTCGCCGATGTAAAAGTTGAGAACAATAACCGCAACCAAGTGCCTCCAGCAATTGGAATAATTTTTGGTCTCTTCTTTCTGGGAGTGATTCTGCTACTCTACAACTTTTGCACTTCTAGAGTAGAACTAGTCAGTGTAGTCTGGCTCAGTTACCCTGTTTATTTTCATAATTAAATCAAATTTAAACGTGTCTGAACGACTTATCAGAAGTGATTGATATGCGTTAAGTGTTGTGTTTTTTCTGTTCTTTTAGTTTTCTGTAAAAGAAAACTGTTGAGATGGCTTTGTCTGTCCGTCCTCACTTTTTCCGTCTGCCCTCAGATCTTAAAACTACTGAGACTAGAGGGCTGCAAATTGGTATGTTGATCATCCACCCTCCAATCATCAAACATACCAGATTGGTGCCCTCTAGAATCAATAGTTTTGATTTTATTTAAGGCTAAATTTAGCTATTATCGTGCGCCTGGCAACACTATAGGACAGGCCACTACTGGGCCGTGGCAGAAAGTTTCATGGGCCGCGGCACATACAGCATTATAACGCTGTACAGAAAACTCTATTGTGTCGAGGAAACTTCGTCGCATTTTTTACTTTTATTTTTATTTTTATTTATTTTTTTGAGAGCAGTCCATGCTAGGATTTTAAATATGAAATCGATTCGAGACCTCTCTTGAGACCTATTTTGAAGTCAGTGATGCATGAGCTGCCTAATCATCGTGTAAGCATAGTTGTTGGCCTTTTTCAGTTAAATTAGTTTTCACCTCCCCTCATGCATTCAGTCATTGCAAAGCTTTCAGCTGTCACAATACGACCTTTGCCAACTGAATTGTGGTTTTCCTCACTAATGCACATTCATCTACTCACTACACCTTACGTTCCTGGTAACTTAGTGGTGACACTGACGAATCTAACGATTTAGTGATCTCTTCCATTGTTTGTTTGCTAACTTTTCATGCGGCTTCACCAGAGACATATTCCCACAGCCATTACACTATATTTTCCCTCGGAAATTAACTAAAATTAAAATAAAAAAAAAATATTCAGGCTCTCTTTGTATGCATAATGCATGCATGCGAAAAGATTCAAAGGAAGCATTGCATAATTAAAATTTATTATTTTTTTTTTATTTACAGTAATTTAACTTTCAGTCGAACATTAAAGTTTAGTGACCAACTAAAGACTTATTGACGCCTTTTTTCATTAACTTTTGTATTAAATAGCGTAATAAAATGTATTCAAAGGCAAAAATATCTTTTTACAATTGGTACTCTGTGTGTTATATGCTCAATGTAACCACGAACTGACTTCTTGTAAATGGACGCTTTGCCGAAATATAATTGTACAATAATTATATTTCACATATACAGCTATAAGAAATCGTTATTATCCTCTCTTAACATTAATTTTGCCCTAGTTCATTCTGTCGCACAAAATATGTTTTTCTTTTTTTATCATGAAAAGGGCTGAAGTTTATAGCGCCGAGTAAACAAAGAACGCTGATGACCTGAAGCAAAAACTCCTGTGAGCGGAAAAGCTTTTTATTTTCTAAAAAATGGTTGATTCAGACATCGTTAAGGTTCTCCTAAACAAAACAGAATAAAAAGTAACCCTAGAAACACAATGATTAAAACCGGAACAAAGAATTCTTGGGGAATTCTACTCCCATCAGATATATAAAATTTTAAAATTCAGTATTCCGACAACAGAATACGTTATCCAGATTATTATTCCTTTAGTAGTAAAGGGGACATTTTCTAATGAATTAATACTGCCGTTTTCAATTTTTCTTTTTTGTCCTCAGGATAGAAATTTAGACTTATCTTCTGCTTCGCTTCATTCGGCATTGATTTCCTATTATATATATATATATACTGTGTATATATATATATATATATATATATATATATATATATATATATATAATACATATGAATATCTTCATATGTGTCTTGACTAAATCTCTGGGAAAAGTTTGGATTTTTTAAGAGCTTATTTCTGAGGATACCAATGTTTCCTAGTGCCATAACCCGCAAAAGTTTAAAGATGGCTGCCCTTGGCCAAAGAAGAAGAGGCTCAGCTGCCACTTAAGTGACACGTCTTTTCAAGGAGTCGTCATCAGTGGTTTGTTTGACAGAACCTTACTTTAATTAAAAGTACATTAGTATTTATAAAATGTCCATCTTTTTTCAAGCAATAAAAAGCATAATTGATAAGCATTTGTGGATGCATAAAACTTTCGATTGTCTCCCTAATTTTGAGTGTTAACACTTCACTACTTTTTTTTTTGTTAATTAATAGTGATTTAAATATATGCCAGTTTAACAGGATCATCACTTGAAATGTGGTCAAACTGCTCGAGGATTTTGGCTTGACCACTATGCTACCGTGAGACCCACGCTCTGCTACTGCACCTTTTTTTTAGTCACCAGGGTCTGCAGCCTCGTTAACGAAGCGGTCGAGAGAGTATAGTTTTTAAATCTTTGCTATAGGTATTACCAGCTGATATTGCATGGTTATTTTTTTATTTAGGGTTCTTGATTTAGCAGTGAAAAGATGAATGTAACTATTGTCCGAAATTGATTAATACCCAGTGTACAATTACCTAAACTGGCTCATTGAAGTGAAAGTCGTGACAACCTGAATTTGAATAATTTTGAGCCCTTCTCCTTTGGAACAACGACAGAAACAAAGAATATTGCCGCCTGGCGATGTTCACGAAGCAATATCAACAAATTCTAGTCATTACATTATTAGTCACGTTTACATGTTCCAGGAAATTGCGGTGCTTCTTCATATTGTGTGACTGTAGCGATTTATAAAGCAAATCAAGGAACCAAATGCTGATGGTATATTCTTTTCAGAAGATTTATTAGCTAAGCTTTCAAGTGGTTTTTAGGCAGTTTATTTCTGGGGATTGTGTCGTGTCCTTATCAAATGAAGGATACCAATAAAAAGTATGCACTTTCAGATGAAGAAAACAGGGGATTTTCCGTATTTGCTATGATTGTTTATCGCAGTGATATCAGATAAAATATAAACGAAATGCAAAATAAGATACTAATTAATGTGTATTTATTCGCTTAATGCAGGGATTTCTTAACTGGATGCGAACACGAGTACTGTTATTTCAGATAGAGAAATATTATCATTATCACTCTCACAGAGAAGTTTATTGCCTTCGCTGTTTCTCTGCATAAAGTGTCTTAACTCATCACGACTGGAAAGAGGGAGCCTCACCAAAAGTGAAAGTCAATGAATGTTTTCTGAAACTGTAAATTTATTATCTGATATTGAAAATTAAATATGCAAAACCTCATCGTGCTATAAAATCACTGTTCAGCATGAAAGAAAACAAACGCGGAGAGAAACGTGAAGTAAGAAACGTTCTCTGATTTAAACTTCCCCCATTTTGCATTTTTAGTGGAGGCGTCATCTTTTTGATGATGCAGGCAATATTGAAATTTTTCTTTAAGATATTCTTAGAATTATGAAGTTTCATAAGATAAAAATTATCTCTATTAAATCGCTATTTTTTAAACATGATTAACTTTGTGTCTTAGGGAAGAGTTTATTAAATTCCCCGTAAGGTCCGTTCGTGGTTGTTTATTCATGTTTCAAGTGGAATAACCAGCAACTGAAATTCATATGAATCCATGCATTGCTCTTTGTGACATTCCACTGAAGAAAATTCATGAAAAGGTTTGGGAATTTATGAAAGCAAATAAATTGTGAGGAGTACTGGAATTGGACACCCATGATATACTGTATATATATATATATATATATATATATATATATATATATATATATATATATATATATATATATATATATATATATATATATATATATATATATATGTAAGTATATATATGATCATCAGTGTCCAATTCCAATACTCCTCAAAATTTGTTTGCTTTGATAAATTCTCGAACTTTGTGATGAATTTTTATGAGTGGAACGTCACAAAGAATAATGCATGAATATGAATTTCAGTTGCCTGAATCATGAGTAAACAACCACAACGGGACGTGACGGGGTTTTAAGTAAACTCTTCCTAAGAGACAAAGTTAATCACGTTTAAAAAAATAATGATTTAATAGAGATAATGTTTATTTTTGTAAGACTTCATAATTCTAAGAATATCTTAAAGAAAAAATTCAATATTTAAAAGGTAATTGTTTGCTATACAAATTTGTATCTGCCTCATTACATTCCAACTAAGAGATAAGACAGATGACTATTTAAAGGAAAAAGAGGATTTAAATTATTTCTTTTAAAGGAAATGTGTCAAATGCATACAGGATTGTAACTGTTTTCTATTTTATTTTTATTTTCAATAACAAAACTGTATATAAACAAGTTTAGTTCCCGAATATAAAGGTTTTTTTTTTTAGACTAATCCTCCGCCAGTTATAGATTTCCGTATCTTATTCTTCCTTGCAGGGAAAATTAAATACTGCAGAGTACCCTGCGAACATAATATAATTTAGAGAAATTAATTACATACACACATCTGTCTATCTATCTATCTATCTATCTATCTATCTATCTATCTATCTATCTATCTATCTATCTATATATATATGTATATATATATATATATATATATATATATATATATATATATATGTGTGTGTGTGTGTGTGTGTGTGTGTGTGTGTGTGTGTGTGTGTGTGTGTGCCTCTGTCCTAGAGAACGACAGACTTAAAAATAAAGGATAGATACTGGCAAGATCAATCCCCCAGAGACTTAGGTGATAAGAAATGGAAAAGAGTCATTTTGAAGTAAACACCACAAAGGAAGCGATTGTTTTTATTGAGAGAAGTCGGAAGGAAGGTCTTCTACCAAATTATTATTATTATTATTATTATTATTATTATTATTATTATTATTATTATTATTATTATTATAAATAACGGATTCATCCAGAATGGTTTCTGTTTCTCAAACAATTCCCCTCTCTACAGTAGAAGGGTTAGAAAATAATTGTTTCACATTCATTCCACCAAAGGAAGGGAATAGACACATTCAAGAACGTTTCCACTTAAATAAGATAAATATAGAAAAACTTAAAAAGCACAGGAAAAGTAGAATATAGCCGATAATGTTTTGCTGCAGTTCATCATATAACGGCCTCAACTAATTCTGAGATGTACCGAATTGTAAGGCTGTTGTTTGTGGGAGATGAAGAATCTGGCCTTATTCACAGACGGAAAAAAAACTTCCGTCTTTGACACCCTTGTCTCGCAAACTTGGGGCATTTGGAGACTGAAGTGTCAACGAAGGGATCCAACTTGGCCTCTGCCTTCACGGTCGGAGTGAGTGCCCTGAAAGACTGAAGCTCAGTACCACGACTGCTTTTATTGAAAGGGCTCTTCCACACTGCTCTTCATGGCACTCCACAAATAAAGAACTAGACAGGGCCGCCCAGATGTTCATCAATGACGGTCATTTTAACGATCAAATCGAATAGGAAAATCAAAGATCGTAGAGGAATTGTACACTCCTCTAACTGCTACGATATTAAAATCTTATCATTTTAGATTAGAATAAATAAAAAAATAGCCTAGCCTTTTGATGAAGAACAACACGGCGCCCACATGTACACGACGCCCTTAAGGAAACTAAAGAAGACGATTAGTTCCTAGGAAATGTTCCCAAAATGCCCCGGCGCTTACATTGTGATGACTCCCACGATGTGTCTCTAAGAGGATTATCAGCCTCGTTCAAGCAGGTGTCATCAGAAGGCGCTACACACACACACACACACACACACACACGTGTGTGTGTGTGTGTGTCATGAAACTAAGACAATATCAGTGCTGTCTTTGCCACTATATAATCATAATACTGTAATCAAACCATGATTGTAATTCGCAGTCATAGAATATTTAATTATTTCGTTTAGATAATTATACTATGAATGTATATCCAGGCAATGATGATAATCGTCTTTAGACCGAAAGAGTTAAGCATGGAAGCAAAGATGTCATCGAAAATAACTGAGGTAAAGGCAACTGTATACTCCCACACATTTTCAGCGCAAAAGTTTATTAAGTATCTGGATTTATATTCATCCTTTTCGATGAATGTAAGGGAAGCGTTTTACATTTAAACAATATGATTTGTCATTTTTGAAGGATATTATGTATGTAAACAAAGACTCGTCATGTTTATATTTATTTGCGTACCATTTTCCACTGAAATCTAAAAAAAAAAAGAAAAAATGCAATTGTCTCCCTTAGATATTTGGCCTGAGATTACTACCTTCATAAACAGGAACTGCAGGGTTGTCGGAACTGCCAATCCATACGGCTTTCAAAGTTGAAGCATTAAACATAATTCATTGTTTCAAGTAAACTGCAGTTAATTCAGAAACCTGCGTATATTATAAATAAACCTTAATAACATTATTTTACGCTTAAAACTACAGCATTGTTGTCCAAAATGCGATATGTTGAATTTCTTTTTGTTGGTATGCCTGGATTGTCGGAACTACCAGTCTATATAGCTTTTAAAGCAGATGAATTAAAGGTAGTTTGTTATTTCACGAAGTCTGTAGTAATCTCAGAACCCTGTATTTAAGAAAATCGCTTTCGATTCGACCATTTTATGCTCAGAACTGCAGTGTTCTCGTCCAAAATACGATGTTGCATTTCATTTTGTTGGTATGACTGGATCTTCATATCGTCTATGATGTGCGGTGGCATTTTCGCTACGGGGGAGGACGGTAGGCAAGTTGATTCTTATCGTCTTCCCTTACGTCGAATTTTGGGTTATTTTTCCTTTACATGAAATATTCATTTCGAATTGAAGTTGAACTGAAATATCCCAGAAGACTCAGTATTTTAAATTATGAGAAAAAGATGGGAAGAAGAATAATCTAACTAGTATCCTCACCCATCTTTGAAAATGTAGTTATTCACGTGCGCTGATTTTCTTAGGTGATCAATAGATGGCGTTAACGACTTGCTTATAGTTCAAAATCCTTTAAATTGTTCTGTGGAGAAAAAGGCGCATGGTGACCTTAGAGTATACGTAGAATTGAAGACATAATTAAAGTCCGATTTCATTAATGGATCATTTTGATACTATTTCATAACATAATTAGTGGAACATTCCCAGTTTCCGTTGGTTTAGTCAGGAGACTGAAACTGAACTCAGACTGAAGCGTAATCTAACCTTTGAGCACATGATAACTCTCTATATTCACATGACCATTACAGTTTAGTTTCATGTGTATGAAACTAAATCAAGACTATTGGACAAATATTATATTTAGACCCGAATCATTAAATTACGAAAGAAAGACATGAACAGGTAATGCAATAATCTAATTCTAGAATTACTTTTGCTGGAAAATATTATAAAAGACAATAAATTTCCACACTAATTTTAATGTCCCAGACGGAGGTTCAATGTGCAATATGCTAATAACTTGGGCAGTACGGCAATGTTGCAAGCCTTTTGTTTTTTTAAGGAATATATAAATTTTACTTGAAAGTGCATAAAATGTATTTTATTGGATTTTGAGAGTTCAAAACCAACTTTTGGTGCTTCGAACTAAATAAAAGGCAGTCTAATGGCACTTGAACGACAAATATGCCTTCGATGTCACAATATATCGCAATTTTCATGCAATACGGGAAGGTTGCAAGCAAACTGATAACATTTGAAACAGCAAGACAATTAGGGTGTCTTTGGGGACGAACCAGCTTTTGGTTTAAATAAAAAAAAAATGGAAAGCGATTGGTCTGTTATGCAAAAAAATATGGTCGAAATTTTAGTATATATTGCAACTTTATTGCTTTAGTGCAGTGTTGCAAGCCCGACATTATTCATCAAAATACCAAGGTTGTAGCGTTTGGAAATTTTTAGACGCCAGAACGATTTCTACTTCAAAATTGATTCAATACAAATTCATGTACTACTAACATTCAATATTCATAGGAAGTTATATCTATTGCTCTTTCCTTGTAATAAGAATCTTTCAAGCAAGGCATACATCGCCAAAATAGCAAGGCTATAGCCTTAGGATATTTTCTTGGCAAACAAACTTTTTCTTCAAACTGGATGAAATGCAATATATTGACATTCTGATCACAAATTCTTGAGAAGTTGCAATATATTTCAGTGTCCTTGCCATAAACCAATGATGCAATCAAACCAAGATTCGTTAAAAGCAATGCTATAGCCTAAGGATTTATTTGTAAGCCAAATTGATCTTGCTTTCGAAATGGATAAAATGTAACTTATTGGTCCGCCAATGGCGAATATGCATTACATTGCAATTGCAGATTATTGCTGATTTATACCATTAGGCTCCCATTATCAAAGCAATTATGCCTTAATCCTTTTAAATATTGTGAAATCAATGAACGGTGATTTTCAGTAATTATGGAGAATAAGAAGAATGTTTGCCGTTAATAATATCAATTAATTCTTTCAAAATGAAATTAATGATGAGTTATGGTTATTCTCAAATTTGAAATATTTTTAATTTTGGTGGTATTTGCTTTAAATAAAACTTATTATTCCAACATCTGTTTCTGTCGTCATATACTAACTGTAACCGCTATGTGACAATTCATGTTTTTATTACCACAATAGTCCTTCCTTCCTTGTGCATTGCCTAGTACTTTTCAGATGCTCTAGTATCATAAAATTATGATGACTTAGTCTTCAATTTCAGCAGATGAGTTTAGGAAGAATCTGTATTTGATCTGTATATGATAAGTTTTAGCGTTTTATCTTAAACACCAACTATACGGCTTGTTAATCTTGAAGGATATTGAGTACGTAAATAATGATAAGTCAATCCTTTAGTTATGAGTTTATTTTCATAGGATCCTCCACGTCTCCAAAAAAAAAAAAATGTAAATCAACGTCGAACAAATCAACTTCTCCTTCAGACTAGATAATTAATGTGCCCACGAAATTGCAATATATCGTAATTTCCTTACAATAAGACAATGTTGCAATCAGACTAAGATTCGTCAGAAAGCAAACCAATAGGCTAAGGATTTGTTCGTAAGCCAAATTGATCTTGTTTTCGAAATGAATAAAACGCAGCTTATTGGCCTTCCAGTGACGAATATACTTTTAGTCTAAGTTGCATAACATTATTGATTTATAGCATAACGCTCCACAATCAAAGCAGTTTTGCCTTGATATTCTAAATTGTCAGATTAATGAACAGTATTTCTCAGTAATCATGAAGAACAAAATGAAAGTTTGCCGTCAGTATTACCACTTAATGCTGTTTTCATTGCATTTTGCTTCATTTTAATCTATTTATTAATTTATTAATTTATTAATTAATGTTTTTCTTTTTATTAAGAGTTATCTCTCTCTGTATTTCTCTTTACCTTCTCTTACTTCCTAACGACCACCTCAACATCCTTTGGAAGCTTCTTGAATTTCAAGTCAAAGGCCCCTGTGGGCTTGTTCCATAGGAATAGGGTTCATCTTCTGAACAATAATAATAACATGTTTCAGTCATCGTAGGCTATAATCTACAAATGAGACTGTCCCATTCTTTTTTCCTCCCCTTTATACCTTCCTTTCACACGACGCCCCCCCCCCAACTCTACCCCCTTCCAAACCTTTCCTAGTTCCTCATTGGACGGGTTGGTAACGCTCTCGGCTGGCACTCTGCTGGGCCCGCGTTCGTTTCTCCGACCGCTCAATGAAGAATTAGAGAAATTTATTTCTGGTAATAGAAATTCATTTCTCGTTATAATGTGGTTCGGATTCCACAATAATCTGTAGGTCCCGTTGCTAGGTAACCAATTGGTTCTTAGCCACATAAAATAAATCTAATCCTTCGGGCCAGCCCCAGGAGAGCTGTTAATCAGCTCAGTGGTCTGGTTAAACTAAGGTATACTTAACTTCATCTTCCTTCCGTTGGACCCTTAGGGGTTTAAATCGATTTGTAATCGAACCCTCATTCTATCCTATCCCCCCCTCCCCCCTTCTTACAGTTGCAGTTACATAGACTATACTTAATCCGTTCATTTTCAATTCCTATTTGTATGACCACAATAGTCCTTCCTGCCTCAAGCAGTGTCCAATACTTTTTAGATAATTTGGTATCATAAAATGATGATTCCTTCGCACATCGATATCTACAGCTGAGTTTAGGAAGCATCTGTATTTGATCTGGTTATGATGAATATTCAAAATATGTCTTAAACAATTTAGCTACAGTTTTTTATTTTTCAATAATACTGAGTATGTTTATTTTCGATGAATATCCTGATTTTTTTTTTTTAAGTATGTATATATTTGTTTCTTGCTTGTATTTGGTCAGAGTATAACATGCCAGGACTTCATTTATACAAACAGTAACAGAAGGTTTGTCTGAACCGCCAATCAATTATATAGTTTTAAAGCAGCTGAGTTAAAGATAGTTTGTTATTTCATTTAGATTGTAGTAAATTCAGAAACCTGAATTTAAGTAAATCACTTTTGATTCGATAATTTTATGCTCAGAACTTCAATGTTCTTGTCCAAAATACAATTTTTCATTTCATTTTGTTGGTATACCTGGATCTTCATATCGCCTATGACCGGCAGCGACATTTTGGCTATTGGGGAGGACCGTAGGCAAGTTGATTCTTATCGTCTTCCCTTACGTCGAATTTTAGGTCATTTTTCCTTTAGATGAAATATTCATTTCCAGTTGAAGTTGAATTTAGATATCCCAATAGAATCATCATTTAAAATTATGAGAAAAAGATGGGAATAAGAATAATCTAACTAGTGTCCTCACCCATATTTGAAAATGCATTTGTTCACTTGCGCTGATTTTCTTAGGTGGCCAAGAAATGGCGTTAACGACTTGTTTATAGTAAAAAATCCTCTAAATTGTTCTGTGGAGAAAGGACCGCATGGTGACCACGTGGCCGCCTTAGAGTACACGTAGAATTGAAGACATGATTAAAGTACGATTTCATTAATGGATCGTTGTGATACTATTTCATAACACGATAAGTGTAAAGTTCCCATCGATGGTTTTTTATATAGAAGAATGAAAGTTAACTCAAAATTAAACGAAATATTTTGCCTGTTAACACATGATAACTTCCTATAATCACCTGATCATCACAGCTTTCTTTCATATATATATATATATATATATATATATATATATATATATATATATATATATATATATATATATATATATATATATATATAGTATATAACTGAATCAAGACTATAAACAATGACTATATTTGTACCCATTTCATTAACCTACAAATAAGGCTGTGAACAAGACATGCAATCATTTTATTTCTTGAATAGTTTCTTAGAGGGTCATTATAATGAACAATATATAAATGTCAAAATAACAACGTTAAATGATACTATATTAGTGGGTTATTTGTAACTTTATATTCATATTTAAAAAAAAAATCACGTATTTCAAACTTACTAATCAGTTATGTTTCAGACGGGCTGATTTAGATTATAAGGAGAAAATCTGCGTATAGCCAGAATTCTGCCACGTACCAAGAATCAATAAATTAATATTACAAACATACATACACACATATATACTAACATACTTACATACATAGATGCATACGTAACTCAATAAAGCCAAACAAACTTTTTAATACATCTATACCTATAAAATGCTACAAGAGAGTCACTGTAACAGAAATCCTAACCAACCCTCAAATGCTGACGTAACCCTAATCCCAAAGACATTTATTTGGGAGAATATGAAAACATTGGTTATTATCCATAATCCGTAACCTTGCCAGCTATTCATCAGTTATTCATCCTGCAACAGTTTTTGTTGCAACCTGATAGAAAACAAATACCAGTCGAATGAATATAGAGTGTAAACACAAGAGATTTGTCAACAGATCTGATGCAGATGATATTGATAGAATGAAAGGCTGACCATTAAAAGATATATAATAATAATAATAATAATAATAATAATAATAATAATAATAATATTATTATTATTATTATTATTATTATTATTATTATTATTATTATTATTATTATTATTATTATTATTATTATTATTATTATAGTCTGGCGTGGATGCTACAGCAACAAAGGCCAGAGAGGCCCTGTTGGGGAAATTCTTATGGTTCTAGTTATATCCGTTTGATTGGCACCCGTGGCAGAATGTCTGGCCCCAGTCCCTTTTAGGTGCCATAACAGTAGGGTTAGGTGTAGGGCTCTGATTGGATTGGGCAGCCGTCAGCGCTGCTTTCTTGCTCCGGCAGTCTAGTTCTGAGTGGCCGGTTTCGTTGCAAAAGGTGTGGTAATTGGTGGAAGAGGAGGCTGCTTGAACCTAACCGACGTAGAGTAGGGCCTCGAGTGAGTTATGTGCCTGGAGATTGAATAAGGATGCTGGAGCTTGTACTCGCCAGCAATCTGGCAACACTCCTGGAATGTGGTAGGCATCTCCACTAATGTAAGGGGCTTGTGGATCATGGGCGTAACTTTGGAATCCTCGATCATGATTATGTTCTTCTTATCTTGAAACTCTGTACACTCCATAGACTCTAGCCAGTTGGTAGAGGGACCAGTCAGACCAGGATTGACCAATGGCTTTGGGAAGACCACGCCACAGCTGATGCCAACTTTCGGGGCTGAGCTTGTAAGCTACAGCTAAGGCTCTCCTAAGTTCTGTGGGATCTCCCCTTTCCCCGTTCTCCAGGGCGTGGAAGGAGTCCTTTCCTTTAACTAGCATGTGCTTAGATAGGATCAGGGTCTTCTCTGGGGCGTTGGGTGGTACTGTTGAAGATGGCCTCCACTTCATCCACCCATCATGTAAGATCAGAGTGGTCCCATTTTGCGGTGCAATGGAAGATGGGAATGTAATAGAAGACGGGGATACAATGGATAACGAGACATGCAATAGAAGATGGGAGAGGCAATAGTAGATGGGGAGATGCAATAGAAAATGGGAGATGCAATAGAAGACAGGGTGATGCAATAGAAGATGGAGGATTCCATAGAAGACGGGGGATGCAATAGATGATGGGGATGCAATAAAAGACGGGGAATACAGTAAAACACGGGGTTGCAATAGAAGATAGGGGATGCAATAGAAGATGGGGTGCAATAGAAGATGGGGAATGCAATAAATGGTAGGGAATGCAATAGATGATGGGGATGCAATAAAAGACGGCGTGTAATAAAAGACGGGGGATGTAATAGAAGACGGGATGCAAAAGACGATGGCGGATAAAATAAAAGACGGAAGATGAAATAGAAGATGGAGGATGCAAAAGAAGATGGATGATGAAACAGAACGTGGAGGATGCAATAGGATATGAATATGAGATAGAAGGTGGGGATGCAATAGGAGATGGTTGATGCAATAGTACGCGGTGTGCAATAGCAGATGAGGGATAACATAGACGATGGAGGATGCAAAAAAAGATGGGGGATGCAACAGAAGACAGGGGATGCTATGGATGATGTGGGGATGCAGTCGAAAATGGGGGGATGCAATAGAAGATGAAATAGAATATGGGGGATTTAATAGAATATGGGGATGCAATAAAAGATGGGGGATGCAATAGAACAGTGGTTCCCAACCTTTTCAACTTCACGGACCAATCAAGAGAGTACAAAAAATTCTGCGGACCACTACATACATCCAGGCATATGCTGGCATTTAATTAGTCCAAATAATCATCAAAAACAACCAAAGGCATAACAAATGCACATATCCTCAACATATTTTATTTATTTTTTAGCAATTCAAATTTCTATGCGAGAATGCCATGTAATCATAATGTATACTATATGTTTCACACTATAAAAAGTAAATTGATTAAAAAAAATTCCAAACCCAAACCCAGTGTTTATATATGAAGAATCATATTTCAGAACAAAACTGCGGTTAGCTCGTTTTTTTTACTTTTTTAGTTGGAGGTTCACTTGTTCCTTCATCGCTGGCGGCTGTTCACGTGAGCATCTCATCACTGGCGGAGTGACCTGTAATGTCGGCAGTTGCGTTACATTCCGTTGCGCTGTCTTCATCATCACTAGTACTATTAACCCTGTGGCCATTATCAATTGCTGGAACTACCTTTGGTTTGTTGAAATAACTAATTAAGGAAATTTGTTTAGACATGACTGCGTCAAAACAAACCCTCGATAAGTCCTGCTTCCCGATACCTCAAGATCAGACGTACTGAGGCGGAAAACTGCTCACCAGTCGGGTGGGGGAGTAGAGGGAGGAAGAGTGATCGTGGCGCCACTATTAACGGGCATTGATTGCACAACTCTATGTAGTATGTCTGTCCTATAGCCGCGCGTTAGCCTGGCCTTTATGCCTGTACAATTAATAGTCACAGTAAATATATTTAATTTTTTTTATAATAGCTACTTACTTGAGATAAAAATATATAAAGTTAGTTTGACAGATTATTATTTTTCTTAGATTATGAATAAAATGATAAGTAACAAGTAAAGTAATTTGGCGGACCTGCAAATCATGCACCACAGACCAGCACCGGTCCGCGGACCATAGGTTGGGAACCACTGAAATAGAAGATGGAAGATGTAATAGATTATGCGCGCTGCAATTAAAGACTGTGTATGCAATAGAAGGTGGGAGATGCAATAGAAGACTGGGGATGCAATAGACGACGGGGGATGCAACAGAAGATGTTATCGGTCTAGGCCTATGCATGCTCATTTTTCTGATACAGAGAGAGAGAGAGAGAGAGAGAGAGAGAGAGAGAGAGAGAGAGAGAGAGAGAGAATAAAAAAATATACTTTATGCTGACATAAAGTACAACAACTTGTGAATAGGGCTATAATGAGCCTATTCATTTTCAAGAATAAGCGTATTATGCATCATGTATGTCATTCGTTTTTTTAGGTGAGAGCAAAATAAGACTACCAGTCACATGTACACAATTGCTCGCGCACGGACACGCCCGTACATGGGTACTTACGTACACACACACACACACACACACAGAAGACGCACGGACACAAGCCTTTAAATTGAGGCTCGTCTGCTAGCTCTCTCTCTCTCTCTCTCTCTCTCTCTCTCTCTCTCTCTCTCTCTCTCTCTCTCTCTGCATTGTCTTCCTTTGATATTACTGAATCAGAACCATTTTCATTATCGCAGACATTAAAATAACCTTTATATATTTATACACACTCACGCGCGCGCACACACACACACACACACACACACACACACACACACACACACACACATATATATATATATATATATATATATATATATATATATATATATATATATATATATATACATATATGTATATATACACACACACACACACACACACACACACACACATATATATATATATATATATATATATATATATATATATATATATATATATATATATATATATATATATATATATATATATATATATATATATATATATATATATATATAAAGGTAAATACAATGATTTCATTAAAGCGTTTCGTAAATAAAACAAAGTATAAAACATTAGCAAATTGTTAACTCCATTTACTGAGCGCTTAGACACTTTTTTTTTTTTTTTAGTTTTCTATAAAAGAAAACTATTGAGATGGCTATTTTTCTGTCCGTCCGCACTTTTCATGTCCGCCCTTACAGCTTAAAAAGTACTAAGGCTAAAGGGCTGCAAATTGGTATGTTGATCACTCACCCTCCAATCATCAAACATATCAAATTGCAGCCCTCTAGCCACAGTAGTTGTTATTTTATTTAAGTTTAAATATAACTATGATTGTGCGTCTGGCAACACTATAGGTACCAACAACACAGCCACCACCAGGCCGTGGCTGAAAGTTTCATGGCCCACAGCTGAGACTTTCATGGGCCGTGGCTGAGAATTTCATGCAGCATTATACGCCGTACAGAAAACGCCATTACGCCGAAAAAATTTCGGCGCATTTTTTTTACTTGCTTAGATACACTTCTCATCAAATATCTTGCAAGGTATATTACTGAAAAGATTTTTTTTGTCTCCATAGGCTTTATAATTCGATTTTTACTGATGTCTTCACTTACGGATATCATAAGAAATGTACCGTATGCGCCCTATTTGACCATGTCTATAAAGAAAGCGGTTTAGATCATTATTACAAAGCGATGAAATATCATTCTTCATAATACGTTTTAACAATAGCTAATCAATAAACAGCTTAAGACTAGGCAATGCATTAAAACACATAGTTCAAATACACACACACAAGCACATACACATAGACACAAGCATACACATACACACACGTATATATATATATATATATATATATATATATATATATATATATATATATATATATATATATATATATATATATATATATATATATATGTGTGTGTGTGTGTGTGTGTGTGTGTGTGTGTGTGTGTGTGTGTGTGTAAAAATACCGATTTTAAGTGCAATTGTGTAAGTGATATCATTTCCTATACGAATGACACCTAGAGTTCTAAATTTGCATATAGTTACATTAAAACATCCAGGTAGGGTCAGTGCCTACACTTCCTTTTAATAACACTTTATATTTTGCTTCAGCTACGTTTCTTTCCATATAATATGCGCCATGCGCTAATTCTACTCAAATCTCTGTAGGTCTTGTGTCAGAAAATGGAACTGAAATAGTGTAGCGCCATCTGAATAAGCCCCCCCCCCCCCAACCCCCACCCTCTTCCTTCCACACAAACAAAAATCAAGGCCTGAACTACTGTTATGCTCGTTACCAACAAACTTTTGCCTCAGACTAGTTCAAAATAATATAGATACACTGAGAAAAGCATTTCCTCAACTCCTATCATTATAACTTTGTAAACAAGGACTGAAGTATAGACTAATCACAAGAATTTCGTAACATCTTTTGCCAATATTCGCCAAAAAACATTAGTTACCAACAATGTGACTGATAGAAAAGAAGCATCTTGGGATATTCGCGGATACTCTCTTTTCAGAGTTTTCCATTGCTAGATTCTTTCGGCCCAGTTTTTGGAATTTACAAAACAGACTTTCTGTGAGAGAATTTTTTCTCTTTTGTGACAAAACTGCTTTGATTCTTTGCTTATATTGTAGCTTCGTTTCTTCCTTGTTAATTGATCCAGTGTCGTGGTGCTCGTGATCTTTTTCACGAATGGGCAAAAGTGTTTAGACTGTGGTTTCACTCTTTCCGTATTCATTTTCCAGACTTGTTTTCCTAATATTAATTTGCCAATTATCAAAACACCTCCTGAACGCGGATCGAATAACCTCACTTGCCCTTGAGTCGGGCTATAGTTTTTCTCCGATGTAAAAGTTGAGAACAATTACCGCCAGCAATTGGAATAATTTTTGGTCTCTTCTTTCTGGGAGTGATTCTGCGACTCTACAACTTTTGAACCTCTAGAGTAGAACTAGTCAGTGTAGTCTGGCTCAGTTACTCCTGTTTATTTTCATAATTAAATCAAATTTAAACGTGTCTGAACAGCCCATGAGGAGAGATCATCAATATGCGTTAAGTGTTGTGTTTTTTCTGTTCCTTTGTAGTTTTCGGTAAAGAAAACTATTGAGATGGCTTTGTCTGTCTGTCAGCACTTTTTCTGTCCGGCCTCAGATCTTAAAAACTACTGAGGCTAGAGGGCTGCAAATTGTTATGTTGATCATCCACCCCCAATCTTCAAACATACCAAATTGCAGCCATCTAGCCTCAATAGTTTTTATTTTACTTAAGGTTAAATTTAGCTATGATCGTGCGCCTGACAATGCTACAGGACAGGCCACCACCTCGCCGTGGCAGAAAGTTTCAAGGGACACGGCACATGCAGCATTATAACACTGTATAGAAAATTGGATTGCGCCGAAGAAACTTCTGCGCATTTTGTATTTTTTTTTTTTTTTTTTTTTTTGAGAGCGGTCCATGTTAGGATTTTAAGTATGAAATCGATTCGAGACCTCTCTTGAGACATTTTGAAGTCAATGTAAGCAAAGTTCTTGGGCTTTTCAGTTAAATTAATTTTCGCCTCCCCTCATGCATTCAGTCATTGCAAAGCTTTCAGCTGTCACGATAAAGACCTTTGCCAATTGAATTATGGTTTTTCCTTACTAGCGCACATACTGTACACCTATTCACTGCGTATTATGTTTCTGGTAACTTAGCAGTGACACTGATCAACCTAACGGTTCAGTGAACGCTTCCATCGGTTGCTTGTTAACATTTTCATGCGGCTTCACCAGAGAAGCATTCCCACAGCCATTGCACTCCATTTTCCCAGCGGAAATTAACTGAAATTAATATTTCAAAAAATATTCAGGCTCTCTTTGTATGCATAATGCATGCATGTGAAAGATTCAAAGGAATCCATTGCATAATTAAAATTTATTATTTTTTTTGTTGATTTCTAGTAATTTAACTTTCAGTCGAAGATTAAAGTTCAGTAACCAACTATAGACTTATTGACTTTTTTATTATTTTTTTCTGTGTAATGGCGTAATAAAATGTATTTATAGGCAAAAATATCTTTTTACATTGGCACTCGGTGCGTTATACTAAATGCAACCAGGAACTGACTTCTTGTAAATGGACGCTTTGCCGAAATATAACTGTACAATAATTATATTTACTTATACAATTATAAGAAATCGTTATTATCCTCTGTTAATTTTAATTTTGCTCTTGTTCCTTCTGTCGCAGAAAATGTTTTTCTTTTTCATCATGAAAAGGGTTGAAGTTTATGGCTCTGAGTCAACAAATAACGCTGATGACCTGAAGCAAAAACCCCTGTGAGCAGAAAAGGTTTTCCTTTTCCAAAAAATGGTTGATTCAGACATCGTTAAGGTTCTCCTAAACAAAAGAGAACAAAAAGCAACGCTAGAAACATAATGATTAAAACCGGAACAAAGAATTTTCGGGTAATTCTACTCCCATTAAACATATAAAATTTTAAAATTAAGTGTTCCGACAACAGAATACGTTATCCAGATCATTATTCCTTTAGTAGTAATCTGGAGCTTATCTTTCTATGGAAAGTAATGGGCACATTCTTAATGAATTAAATACTGCCGTTTGCAATTTTTTTTTTTTTTTTTTTTTGTCCTTAGGATGGAAATTTAGACTTATCTTCTTCGCTTCATTCAGCACCGGTTTCTTATTTTGTCTACTATTTCTTAGGCAGACGGCCAGTGGAGGACAGATCTGTGCCTATAACACGTGGCCAGTGTGTTGCTAAGCCCACTGTTTACCTCAACCGGCCCGAGTCCTGGTACCTATTCACCTATTAAACCTTTCGGTTTTATAGGTGGCGGGAATTGAATCCCGGCCCTCTCGACTGATAGGCGAGAACCATAATATATATATATATATATATATATATATATATATATATATATGTACACACACACACACACACACACACACACACACACACACATATATATATATATATATATATATATATATATATATATATATATATATATATATATATATATTTATAAATAAAGATAAAATCCACGAAGGAAACGGAAACACTGGAGTGCTCCGAGGCCTTTCGACACTTACGTCTTTTGTTTGCTTTGATAAATTCTCGAACCTTGTCATGAATTTTTATGAGTGGAACGTCACAAAGAACAATGCATGGATATGGATTTCAGTTGCCTGTTATATAACTAGAATCATGAATAAACAACCACAACCAGACTTGACGGGGGTTTTAGTAAACTCTTCCCTAAGAGACAAAGTTAATCACGATTAAAAAACTATGATTTACTAGAGATAATGATTTATTTTTAATAGACTTCATAATTCTAAGAGTATCTTCAAGAAAAAATTCAATATTTAAAAGGTAATTGTTTGCTAAACAAATTTGTATCCTACTCATTACATTCAAACTAAAGTGATGAGACAGATGATGATCTACAGGAAAAAAGATTTAAATTATTTCTTTTAAAGGAAATGTGTCAAGTGTATACAGGATTGTAACGGTTTTCTATTTTATTTTTCGTTTCAATAACAAAACTGTATACTGTATACACAAGTGTAGTTGCCGAATATAAAGTTTTTTTTAGACTGATCCTTCGCCAATTATAGATTTCTGTGTCTTATTCCTCCTTGTAGGGAAAATTAATGCTGTGAAAATTTTACTAATTACTGCAGAGTACCCTGCGAACATAATATAATTTGGAGTAATTAATTACACACACACAAACACATACACACACACACACACACACACACACACATATATATATATATATATATATATATATATATATATATATATATATATGTGTGTGTGTGTGTGTGTGTGTGTGTGTATGTGTGTATATATACATATATATGTATATATGTACATACATACATACACACACACACACACACACACACACATATATATATATATATATATATATATATATATATATATATATATATATATATATATATATATATATATATATATATATATATATATATATATATATATATATATATACACACACCTCTGTCCTAGAGAACGACAGACTTAAATAATGGATATATACTTGCAAGAAATGGAAAAGAGTCATTTTGAAGTAAACACCTCAAAGGAAGCGGGTGTATTCTTTGAGACAAATCTGAAGGGGGGTGTTCTGCCAAATCATTATTATTATTATTATTATTATTATTATTATTATTATTATTATTATTATTATTATTATTATTATTATTATGAATAACGAATTCGTTAAGAAAAGTATCTGTTTTTCTAACAATTCCCCTCTCTACAGTAGAAGGGTTAGGTAATAATTGTTTCGCATTCATTTCATCAAAGGAAGGGAATAGACACATTAAAGAACGTTTTCACTTGAATAAGATAAATATAGTAATATATAAAAGGCACAGGAAAAGTAAAATAAAGCCGATAATGTTTTGCTGCAGTTCATCACATGACGGCCTCAACAAATTCTGAGATGTACCGAATTGTAAGGTTGTTGTTTTGTGAGAGATGAAGAACCTGGCCTTATGCACAGATGGAAAACAACTTCCGGTCCTTGACATCCTTGTCTCGCAAAATTATGGCATTTGGAGTCTGAAGTGTCGAGGAAGGGATTTAACTTGGTCTCTGCCTTCACGATCGGAGTGAGTGCCCTAAAAGACTGAAGCTCAATGCCATGACTGGTTTTACTGAAAGGGCTCTTTCACACTGCTCTTCATGGCACTCCACAAATAAAGTACTCGACAGGGCCGCCCAGGTGTTCTTTAATGACGGTCATTCTAACGATCAAATCGAATAGGAAAATCTAAGATCGTCGAGGAATGGTACATTCCTCTAACTGTCCGATATTAAAATCTTATAATTTAAAATAAGAATGAATAAAAAATGACGAAGAACAACACGGCGCCCACCTGTACACGACGCCCTTAAGAAAACTAAAGCAGACGATTAGTTCCTACGACATGTTCCCATAATGCCCGGCGCTTATATTGTGACGACCCCTACGATGCGCCTCTAAGAGGATTATCAGCCTCGTTCAAGCTGGTGTCATCAAAAGGCACTACACACACACACGTGTGTGTGTGTGTCTCATGAAACTAAGACAATATCAGTGCTGTCTTTGCCACTATATAATCATAATACTGTAATCAAACCATGATTGTAATTCGCAGTCATGAAATGTTTAATATTTTTTTTTAGATAATTATACTATAAATGTATGTCCAGGCAATGATGATAATCGTGTTTAGAACGAATGAGTTGAGCATGCAAGGAAAGATGTCATCGAAAATGACTGACGTAGCAGCATCTGTATAATCCCACACATTCTCAGCCCAAAAGTTTATTAAGTATCTGAATTTATGTGCATCCTTTTCGATTAATGTAAGATAAACGTTTTACATTCTAACAATATATTTTGTCATTTTGAAGGATATTATGTATGCAAACAAGGACACGTCTTGTTTATGTTTATTTTCGTACCATTTTCACTGAAATCTAAAAAAAAAAAAGAAACCATGCAATTGTGTCCCTTACTTATTTGGCCTGAGACTTTTACCTCCATAAACAGGAACTGCAGGGTTGTCGGAACTGCCAATCCATACGACTTTTGAAGTTGATACATTAAAGACAGTTCATTGCTTCAAGTAAGCAGCAGTTAATTCAGAAACCTGAATATGTTATAACAAAACTTAATAACATTATTTTACGCTCAGAACTGTAGTATTCTTGTCCAAAATGCGATATGTTGAATTTCTTTTTGTTGGTGTGCCTGGCTTCTCGGAACTACCAGTCTATATAGCTTTTAAAGCAGATGAATTAAAGGTAGTTCGTTATTTCACGTAGTCTGTAGTAATCTCAGAACCCCGTATTTAAAAAAAATCGCTCTCGATTCGATCATTTTATGCTCAGAACTGCAATGTTCTCGTCCAAAATACGATGTTGCGTTTCATTTTGTTGGCATGACTGAATCTTCATATTGTCTATGATGGGCGGTGGCATTTTCGCTATGGGGGAGGACTGTAGGCAAGTTGATTCTTGTCGTCCTCCCTCCCCTCGAATTTTGGTTCATTGTTCGTTTACATAAAATATTCATTTCGAATTGAAGTTGAATTTAGATATTCCAGTAGACACATCATTTTAATTTACGAGAAAAAGGTGGGAATCAGAATAATCTAACTAGTTTCTTCACCCATCTTTGAAAATGTTGTTATTCACTTGCGCTGATTTTCTTGGGGGGCCAATAGATGGCGTTAACGACTTGCTTATAGTGAAAAGTCCTCTAAATTGTTCTATTGAGAAAAAGCTGCATGGTGACCACGTGGCCGCCTTAGAATATACGTAGAATTGGAGACATAATTAAAATACGATTTCATTAATGGATCATTTTGATACTATTTCATAACATAATTAGTGGAAATTCCCAATTTTCATTGGTTTAGTCAGGAGGCTGAAACTGAACTCAAATTGAAGAGTAATCTAACCTTTGAACACATGATAACTCCTTAGAATCACATGACCATTACAGTTTAATTTCATGTATATGAAACTAAATCAAGACTATTGGACAAATACTACATTTAGACCCGAATCATTAAATAACGAAAGAAAGTCATGACAAGGTCATGCAATCATTTAATTCTAGAATTACATTCCCTGAATAATATTATAAAGGACAATAAATTTCAACAGCTAATAACATGGGCAGTACGGTAATGTTGCAAGCCTTTTTTTTAAGGAACATATAAATTTTACTTGAAAGTGCATAAAATTTATTCTATTGGATCTTGGGGGTTCAAAACCAACTTTTGGTGCTTCGAACTAAATAAAAGGCAGTCTAATGGCACTTGAACGATAAATATGCCTTCGATGTCACAGTATATTGTAATTTGCATGCAATACGGGAAGGATGCAAGCAAACTCATAACATTCTAAACTGCAAGACAATTAGGGTGTTTTCGGGAACGAACCAGTTTTTTATTTAAAAAAAAAAATCGAAAGCGATTGGTCTGTTATGCAAAAAATATGGTCGAAATTTTAGTATATATTGCAACTTTATTGCTTTAGTGCAGCGTCGCAAGCCCAGCATAATTCATCAAAATACCAAAGTTGTAGGTTTTGGAAATTTTTAGACCCCAGTGTGATTTCTACTTCAAAATTGATTCAATACAAATTAATGAACTACAAATATCCAATATTCATAGGAAGCTGCAATCTATTGCTCTTTCATTGTGATAAGAATATCTCAAGCAAGGCATACTTCGCCAAAATAGAGAGGCTATAGCCTTAGGATTTTTTCCTTGGCAAACAAACTTTTCCCTCAAACTAGATAAAATGCAGTATATTGACATTCTGATCACAAATTCTTGAGAAGTTGCAATATATTTCAGTGTCCTTGTCATAAGCCAGTGTTGCAATCAAACCAAGATTTGTTAAAACCAATACTATAGCGTAAGGATTTGTTTGTAAGCCAAATTGCTCTTCCTTTCGAAATGGATAAAATGCAGCTTATTGGCCTGCCAATGGCGAATATGCATTACATTTTAATTGCAGATTATTGCTGATTTATAGCATTAGGCTCCCATTATCAAAGCAATTATGCCTTAATTCTTTAAATATTGTAAAATTAATGGACGGTAATTTTCAATAATTATTTAGAATAAGAAGAATATTTGCCGTCAATAATATCGATGAATTCTTTCAGAATCAAATTAATGATGAGTTATAGTTATTTTCAAGTTTAATATATTTTTAATTTTGGTGTTATTTGCTTTAAATAAAACTTATTTTTCCAACATCTGTTTCTGTCGTCATATACTAACTTTAACTGCTATGTAGCAATTCATGTTTTTATTACCACAATAGTCCTTCCTTCCTTATGCATTCCTTGTACTTTTCAGATGCTTTGGTATCATAAAATTATGATGAATTAGTCTTCAATTTCAGCAGAGGAGTTTAGGAAGAATCTGTATTTGATCTGTTTATGATAAGTTTTAGGATCATATCTTAAACACCATGTGTAAAGCTTGTTAATCTTGAAGGATATTGAATATGTAAATAATGGTAAGTCATTCCTTTACTTATGAGCTTGTTTTCATAGGATCCTCCACAATCTAAAAAAAAAAAAATGTAAATCGTATGTATTTGTTTAGAGTAAAACATGACGAGACATTTCCGTCTAAGAACTGTAGGCTGACTGTACAGTTGTTGGAGCTGCCAATCTATGCAGCTTTGAAAGTTGATAATTTAAAGAGAGTTTAGTGTCTAAAGTAGTCTGTAGCAAGTTCAGAATCATGAATTGTATGCAAATAACTTTTCATTCTATTATTTTATGTTCAGAACTGTAGTATTATTGTATAAAATATGGTGTTAAACCTGGTAATGTTGGTGTGCCTGGATTTTCGTATCGTCTATAACGTGCAACGTCATTTTCGCTATGGGTGATGATTTTAGTGCAATTTGTCCATCTTATTTATTATTTATTTCCAGTTGATGCTGTATTTTGTTATCTCAAACCAATTGACATCTTGAATAAAGAGGAAAAGCTTTTAATGAAAATAATGTAGCCAGTTCCCACGCCCATCTTTGAAGATGCAGTTGGTATATTTGTTCTGATAATTTTAGGTGGCCAATAGATGGCGTTAACGACTTGTTTATAGTCAAAATTCGTATAATTTGTTCGGTGGAGAAAGGACCGCATCGTGACCACGTGGCCGCCTCAGAGTATACGGAGAATTGAAGACGGAATTGAAATCTGATTTCATTCATTATTTTGATACAATTTTCTGCGATAATAAGTGGAAAAGTCTCAGCTATCATTCTTTTGAGCAAAAGACTAAAACTGAGCAAAGGAACTAATGTAATATAATATTAATTTTGAATACATGATAATGAAGAATGAGCTCAAGATTGCAATATTTTGTAATTTGCTAGCGACAGGGAAATATTGAAAGCAAGGAAATATTCGTTAACATAACAGGGATATAACTCTAGATTTTTTTTGCGGAAGCAAAACAGTTCTAATTTGAGATAGGATAAAATGTAGTGTATTCGACCTTTAAAGGCTTGCAATGATGCATAATTGCCTTATATATAAAAGAGTTATAATGCTGCAATGTTGGATGCAAAGCTAAATTCGTGAAAGTAACAGATCTATAGCCTTGTGTTTTTTTATAGGAGCTTGCAAATTTTATTTCAAATTACTGTAGATAAAATGACAAATGTGCATTCGAAATCAGGATATAATGCAATTTGCTTGTAATACGGGAAGGTTGCTAACAAATTCGCAACATTAAAAATAGCAGGCCAATTAGGATGTTTTTTGGGGAACGAACCGAGTTTTGCTTCAAACTAAAGAAAGGGAAAGTGACTGGTCTGGTATACCAAAAATGCAGTCAAAATTGCAGTATATTCCAACTTGCTTGCATTATTGCAATATTGCAAGCCGGTATATTTTATCAAAACACGAAAGACTTCGGAATTTTGGGGGGACCAGAACGATTCCTCTTTCAAAGTTGATAAAATACAAATTAATGTCTTACTAACGTCCATTATGCACAGGAAGTTGCAACATATTGTAACTTCCTTGCAACAATAATGTTTCAAGTAAAGCAAATTTCGCCGACATAGCATGGGATTTTTTATCTTGGCATGCTTTTCCTTTAAACTGGATAAAATGTAATACGTTGACATTCTGATCAAGAAAATGCATGAGAAATGCAGTATACTGCAATAGCCTTGCAATACAGCAATGTTGCAGGTCAGCTAAACTTCTCCAGCATGGCAAGGATATAGTTTCAGGATATTTTTTTCGGGCCCGAAGCGACTTTTCCTTCAGACTGTGTAGAACCCAGTCTGTTAGGTCTGTAATGATTCATCTACCTACAAAATTGCAGTATATAGCAGTTTCCTTGCATTACGGCAATGCTGCAATCGAGCCAAGATTCTTCAAAAAACCAAGACATAGCCTAAGGATTTGTTCGTAAGCCAAACTGATCTTCCTTTCAGACTTGATAAAATGCAGCTTATTGGCCCGCCAATGACGACTATACATTGCAATTGCAGAATATTGATGATTTGTACCATTATGCTCCCATGATCAAAATAGTTATGCCTTAATCCTCTAAACAGAGTGAAATTGATGAGCCGCAATTCTCAGTAATTATATAGATTTAAAAGAAAGTTTGCCCTCAGTATCATCAATTAATTCTGTCAGAATGAAATTAGTGTTGAGTTATAATTATTTTTAAGTTGAATATGAGTTTTTTTTTTTGTGTGTAATTTAGCTCAGATAAGATATATTATTCCAACAGGTGTTTCTGTCATGAAATATACTTTAACAGCTCATGAGTTTTTTTTTTTTTTTATCACAATATTCCCTCCTACTTTATACATTGTCCAATACTTTTATCATTCATTTAGACAGAAGACAGAAACTGAGAAAAAAAAAATATAATGTACTATAGCATTTAAACACATGATAGTGTAGAGGCAGCGAGGCGAGTGATATACAGCGACGAAGTATATATATACTATTTTTTTTTTATATCGAAACTCTGGACATGTCATTAATTTAACAATCGCGGGCGGAAAAGTGATATTTAAACTGAGAACAAGAGGGGCATGCAACTGGGAGAAAGTGTGTCTTCTGAGACATGAAAAAGACGTTTCAGGTGGCGTGTACCTGGAGGGCCCCAGGGTAGGGGCCGCCTACAATAGTTTCCTGTAATCACAAGATCTTTATAGTATAGTTTCATATACATAAAACTGAAGCAAGACAAATGAATAACTCCGATACGTATACCCGTATCATGCCTTAAAAAAGGGCAGGAAAATAACATGTAGCCTAATCATTTTATCTCAGACTTAATTTCTCAGAAGGCTCTTATAAAGAAAAATAGGTATCCACACATTGCAATGTTTCAAACAAGAGGTATCCACACTTTTGCAGATGGAGGCGCAGTGTGAAATATGATGATAGTATAGTAATAAGGTAATGTTACAATTATTCAACAATTAGTATAAAATACCTAAACAATCTTCCTTCTAAGTTAATAAAATAATTTCCATTGGCTTCTAATGATGAGTTCTTTCGAAATTACAATGTTTTGCAATTGGCTAGCAACAGGGCAATGTTGACAACAAATTCTTCGGTATAACAGGGATATTGCTCCCGAGTTTTTTTTCTATGAACAAACCATCTTTACTTTGAAATTGGATACAATGCAGTCAAATGGGCCTCAAATGGCTTGAATGTATACATAATTCGCTTTTATTAAAATAGGTTTGCAATACTGTAATGTTGCAAGAAAACATAAATTCTTGACAATAACATGACTGTAGCCTTATGTTTTTTTTTTTTTTTTCAGAAAGCAAAGCAATAGGCTAAGGATTTGTTCGTAAGCCAAATTGACCTTGCTTTCGAAATGGATAAAACGTAGCCTATTGGCCCGCCAATGACGAATATGCATTGTGGTGGAAGTTGCATAATATTATTGATTTGTAGCATAACGCTCCCACAATCAAAGCAGTTTTGCCTTAATCCTCTAAACTATGTCAAATTAATGAAGAGTATTCCTCAATAATCATGAAGAATAAAATGAAAGTTTGCCGTCAGTATTACTACCCTGATGCTGTTTTCATTGCATTTTGCTTCATTTTAATCTATTTATTAATTTATTAATTAATGTTTTTCTTTTTAATAAGTGATATCTCTTTCTCTATTTCTCTTTACCTTCCCTTACTTCCTCATGGACACCTCAACATCCTTTGGAAGCTTCTTGAATTTCCAGTCACAGGCCCCAGTGTGCTTTTTCCATATGAATAGGGTTCATCTTCTGAACAATAATAATAACATGTTTCAGTCATCAGAGACTATAAACTACAAATGGGACTGTCCCATTCTTTTTCCTTCCCCTTATACCTTCCTTTCATCCCACCCTTTACCACTTTTACCCCCTTCCAAACCTCATCTTCCTTCCGTTGGACCCTTAGGGGTTTAAATCGATTTGTAATCGAACCCTCATTCTATCCTATCGCCCCCCCCCACCCCCGCCCCGCCCCCGCCTTACAGTTGCAGCTACATAGAATATATTTCATCCGTTCATTGACAATTCCTATCCGTATGACCACAATAGTTCTTCCTACCTTAAGCAGTGCCCAATACTTTTTAGATAATTTGGTTTTCATAAAATGATGATTCCTTCGCACATCGATTTTTACAGCGGAGTTGAGGAAGCATCTGCATTTGATCAGTTTATAATGAATATTAATAATATATCTTAAACAGTTTAGCTATAGTTTGTTATTCTTGAATAATACTGCGTATGTTTATTTTCGAAGAATATCCTGAAATAAAAAAAAAAAGTATGTATTTGTTTCCTAACTGTATTTGGTCAGACAAAAACATGCCAGGACTTCATGTCTACGAACAGTAACAGAAGGGTTGTCAGAACTGCCAGCCTATTATATAGTTGTAAAGCAGATGAATTAAAGATAGTTTATTATTTCACTTAGATAGTAGTAAGTTCAGAAACCTGAACTGAAGTAAATCACTTTTGATTTGATTATTTTATGCTAAAAACTTCAATGTCCTTGTCCAAAATACGATGTTGCATTTCATTTTGTTGGTATGCCTGGATCTTCATATCGCCTATGACGGGCGGTGGCATTTTGGGTGTTGGGGAGGACTGTAGGCAAGTTGACTTTTATCGTCTTCCCTTACGTCGAATTTTTGGTCATTTTTCCTTTACATGAAATGTTCATTTCCAGTTGAGGTTGAATTTATTTAACCCAATACACTCATCATTTAAAATTATGAGATATTAAATTTTTTTTTGTAGATATGCAATATTTCATCAATAAATTCAGTAACTGGATTTTTTGTGAGATGGAATTTATTCGAAACAAGTTATGTGAATTGCATATTTTATGACTCCACAAGGTATATAAAGCTATTCATCATAATTTTATTTTGTGATTAGGTCATTATTACTCCCATAATAATTTAATAATCCCACCATCACAGTTGCTTACTTTAATAGATTCCCCCACCCCCTCTTCTTAAACAGAAGAAGAACACATGATAACAATTTTATGTTCCGTTATTATTAGAGAACTTCAACCATCCTCCTTACCGGGGACGCTTAACGGTTCAAAAGAGAGAGAGAAAATTGAACCCTCCAAGTTTTCCGCATAAATAGATCAACGAGCTCATTTGGTCGGGGAATTAGCATGAACATAAAAAAACTAGAACAGTATTCATTGAAGCGATGATTATGACGAGGAAGGCAGTGACCTGAAAACGAGGATTAAGTGTCTTCAAGGTTATATTAAAAACGTCAATGATGAGACAGAAAACGATGAATTCCTGATTTCCCTAAAATAACATAATAGTGAGCTTTTCCAGGTGAAAAAACGATAACTATTTAATATGGCTACAATCAAATGTATCCCATAAAGAAATTATTATCGATATACAGCATGAAAGGGCAGCAGAAATATATTAATTTCTTGGATGCATTGGCAGCAATTACGGAAACTCCGAAGGTCATTCAGTTATTTAGAACCATGTGACAAACGAGAGACGACATATTTCTCAAGCAACAAACTACAACACAGCTTGAAAATATGTGACCCATTACTATCAAAGTAGGTGATGAGGCTGATGATGAACTACAGGAAAAAAATAGACCTACAAAAATATGAGATTTAATTCGAGAATTTTCAATCCATGCTAGTCTTAAAATATTATCACGAAAGATAACTAAAGTAGGTAAGTGTCAACAAGTTCATCTCCATTTACTTTGAAGGGTTCATCGAAAGAGGTAATATTGTTTGAGCTATTGGAGTGCCAGGTTTCTAACACTTGGCAATTTATGATAGCTTTGTGAATTATTTACATGTATTTTTTTTTTTCAGATGTTGATCCTAGGTACCCTTCGATGACGACTTAGGCTTACCTTGAAGATAACTCACATCCAGCAAATTAAGTATGATTTAGTGTGTAGTATGTTTACTTGAATTGGGTGGATATATATATATATATATATATATATATATATATATATATATATATATATATATATATATATATATATATATATATATATATATATATGAAAATAAGAAGGCCCATAAAACACTATTTAAACGTTGAAACCATATATTTCGGGCACTTGTTTCTGTGCCCCTGTTCACTGGTAGAATATGGACAGGTGGAAAGTTACAATGGTATATATACAAAAACATGAAGGTGTGGCCTTAGGCCTCCGATGTTAAGGAGGTGGCGTTTCTTAAGAAGGGGGAGATTGACCAAATTCCCTAGTGGTTTTTGGCCTCATTAGCTCCCGTTTGGCGATGGATCTGGCGGTCGCGTTTCTTGGGTCATCTTCCTCAAAAGGGGTCCGAGGATTAAGGTGTCAATGGCGTCCGATTTCCAATGTCCTCCTGACAGGTTCATATTGTTGGTTTGATTGATGATAGCAGATTCCAGCATCTTTCTTTTGTACGGACAGCTACTCTTGAAAACCAACTCCGCCCCACTCCAGTTAATGACATGCCCTGTATTTCTAATATGTAGGAAAATTCCCGAACTCTCCGAAGCGTAACGTACTGATCTTTTGTGCTCTGTTATTCTTTGCGAGAGCGATCTACCTGTCTCGCCTACATAAATGTCATGACAATTACTACACGGTATCTTGTAAACTCCGGCTTCTTCCCTTTTGTTATTTAAGTATACGTTAACGAGCGAACTCCCGATGGATTTGGGATGATGGAAAATGAAAGGATTATTAGAACTGAGTTGCTCGGTGGCCTTTTGGATGTTTTCATCGTATGGAAGCTTTATTTTGTTGTTGAAATCTATTTGTCTGTTGTGAGTGGGACCTCTGTAGTATATTTTATTTGCTTTATTAATAGCCCTCTCGATAATGTGTGGTGGATAGAGCAGTTGCGTTAGGTGTTGGCGGATCGTGTTAAATTCTTGATCCAGGTACTCATTTGAACATATCCTAAGTCCTCTGAGGAATAGGTTGCACCCTACCATGATTTTTACGGAGACGTCGTGGTAGCTTAAGAAATGAATGTAGGAGACAGCGAAGGTGGGTTTTCTATATACTGTAAATGCATACCTGTTCTGTTTTCTTATGATCAGTACATCTAGGAACGGGAGTTTTCCGTCCAAATCAATAATATTATGCAACTTCCACCACAATGCATATTCGTCATTGGCGGGCCAATAGGCTACGTTTTATCCATTTCGAAAGCAAGGTCAATTTGGCTTACGAACAAATCCTTAGCCTATTGCTTTGCTTTCTGAAAAAAAAAAAAAAACATAAGGCTACAGTCATGTTATTGTCAAGAATTTATGTTTTCTTGCAACATTACAGTATTGCAAACCTATTTTAATAAAAGCGAATTATGTATACATTCAAGCCATTTGAGGCCCATTTGACTGCATTGTATCCAATTTCAAAGTAAAGATGGTTTGTTCATAGAAAAAAAAACTCGGGAGCAATATCCCTGTTATACCGAAGAATTTGTTGTCAACATTGCCCTGTTGCTAGCCAATTGCAAAACATTGTAATTTCGAAAGAACTCATCATTAGAAGCCAATGGAAATTATTTTATTAACTTAGAAGGAAGATTGTTTAGGTATTTTATACTAATTGTTGAATAATTGTAACATTACCTTATTACTATACTATCATCATATTTCACACTGCGCCTCCATCTGCAAAAGTGTGGATACCTCTTGTTTGAAACATTGCAATGTGTGGATACCTATTTTTCTTTATAAGAGCCTTCTGAGAAATTAAGTCTGAGATAAAATGATTAGGCTACATGTTATTTTCCTGCCCTTTTTTAAGGCATGATACGGGTATACGTATCGGAGTTATTCATTTGTCTTGCTTCAGTTTTATGTATATGAAACTATACTATAAAGATCTTGTGATTACAGGAAACTATTGTAGGCGGCCCCTACCCTGGGGCCCTCCAGGTACACGCCACTAGAAAATTAAGATTACTCTCGGGACCAGGTTTTAGAGCGAATGAAACTCCAAGATTTAAAACGGTCTGTTCTTCTGCAGTGAGGGGATGGTTAGAGAGATTCAGCACATTATTGGGAAGGCCAAGATTATTCCATACGCTGTTCCTAATCAGTCTTTTTAATTTGTAGCACAAATTTCTGGAGTGGGACTCACTGTTTTCAATAGCACCTGATAGCACAAAATATGAAAGATATCTGTACATACCAAATTTGGCTGTAGCATGGGAAGTCCCCTATCACCCCTTCTAGCAAACTTGTACATGGAATATTTCGAACAGAACTTTTCTCGTCTATCAAACCCCATAATATGATCTGGCTTAGATACGTAGATGATATCTTTACTTTCTGGGACAATAGCTGTGGGGACTTTAAGGAATTTTTTAATAGGCTAAATTCGCTAGTTCCGACCATAAAATTTAAAACA